>BSSO01002620.1:0-18731 GCA_030267885.1 Mesembryanthemum crystallinum
TAATCCATTAGACAACATTTAGACAATTTGGTTAATAAATAGATGAATCTCTTGTATTTAATCTCTTAGCCTTGCATTTATTCTCTTTTGAATAAATGTGGCGGTAATACCCCAAATTTTCTTTAAATTTTATTGTGTTTTCGAAAGTAAAAACGGTTTTATTATTTAAATAAATTATTAGAAAATTTGGGGTGTTACACAACTCGTTGCAAATTACTGAATAGACTCAACCACTTAATGAAGCCCAGCACCTTGATAATTATCTTGAGACTATTAGAGAAGGGGTAGGACCCGACCCGATCGATATCAGTGCTATCCATTTCTCAGGTTGGTTTCGCCGATCACTGCCACTACTATTTGACCCGTTTGCGCCACCGGGGGAACGAGATGCCTATCTGAGATCCTGGCAGAGTCTTCCGACCGACCACCAACGGACGGAACACCAACTCTGACAGATCCGACACCGATGGAAACGAGCGAGCCACCAACGCCTCTCAACTCACCCGTTAATTCAATGTCGACGGAGTCTGACACGGAGGAAGAACCTCCGGAATACTCGCCACCGGGTTCACAGAATCGATCACCGGCGACTTCTTATGAGCCATCTGACGAAGATCCGGAAGAGCTGCAGCAATTTTCGCCGGATACCTTTCTACAAAACTATGCTCAAGCATGGGATAATTGCTTGGTGGAGGATGATGGACCTGATGAAGTGCATCCAGCCACTGCTGCTACTGATAATAGTCTTATTTGCTTGCCTGCTGTTATCATTGATGCGGAAACTGATGAAGAAAAGGAGAAGGAGGGGTATTTATCGGATGTTCAGTCGGAAAATATGGCGGGGCCTAGGAAACGACCCACTCCAGCCTCCAGACTTGCCGAGAGGAGAGGTAAAGTTAAAAAAAGAAAGCTAAAAGGGGGTGAGTGCTACTGGCAGTGTTCCTCAAGGGGTTGTTCACTCAAGAGGAAAGCGGATTCAGACTTTGAGTTGGGTACTGATAAATGGGGTTTGAATACTGAAGATGGTGTAGTGGACTCTTATGAGCTTGTTGGGGCGGTGAAACCTGCCAAGAAGAAAAGAGTGTTATTACATGATGTTTTTCCTAATTTGTTTGCGGCACCAGAACCTACACATTCGATGGTGTTCATATACTCGCTAGATGGTGATGCTTTATTATCTGAAGTTAGAGTGGCTGCTCCTAATCAGCCACTCGCAGAATCATGAGGCTGATCGGTTGGAATTGTAGGGCTCTTAACACAGCGGACTCCCCTACAATTTCTCATTTGACATGGTTAGTTCGCAAATTTTCACCTAGCGTCTTGTTCCTTTCGGAAACTAAAGTTCCTAAGTCCAATTTATGTAGTCTTGCTAGGAGACTTAATTTTGAGTTCTGTGATGGTATAGATGCTATAGGACGGTGGGTTAGCTTTATTTGCAATTCCTAATTTATCGCTTTCTGTAGTGTCAGTTTCTTTGAACCATGTACTTTGTTTTGTAAGGGATTCTAGTATGAATGAATGGTATGTAATGTTTGTGTATGGAGAGCCTGACTTTGCAGGGAGGGAGGTGGTTTGGTCAAATTAGCTTAATATCCTTAATTCTTGTTCACTGCCGGTTTTATTTATGGGTGATATTAATGAAGTTGAATTTAGAGATGATAAGTTAGGTGGTAGGGATGGCATCATGGGCCAAGACTCATTCATACAATGGAGATTGGATGCAAAACTTCTTGAGCTCCCATTCCTAGGACCTCGGTTCACCTGGTGCAACAACAGAGATCCACCGGCTACAATTTTCGAGCGTCTTGATAGAGCTTATGCATCGCCTGCATGGATGGACACTTTTCACAAAGCCACGCTAACAAATGGGTCTATCATGTGTTCGGATCATGGAATGATAATGGTTGACACAGATCCAACTGGCGTCAAAAGAAAGCGATCCTATAAAATTGATGCATGGTGCCTTAATAATGATGAAGTCAAGGAACTTGTGGTGGCCTCGTGGAGTGAAGGATCTTCAAGGTCTGTCATGTTCCAACTCTCGAGAAAATTAGAGCGCATTAAGGCTAAATTACTGGCATGGTGTATTAACACAAGGAAAACCAAGTTTGATTTGTGGAGCTCACTACATGACACTCTTGTGGATGCTCAAACCTTTAGCTGCTCGACAGGGGATGGAACACTTTAGCTCCGATCCAACTACGAAATGAGCTCACCACAAGACAAAATGCGCTTCGAGAAACGGCAGCGAAAGTCATTTATTGGAAACAAAGAGCCAAGTTGAAGAGCGAGGCTCTTGGTGACATGCACACACGATACTTTTTCAGAAAAACCATTAGTAGAGCAAAGAGGATGGAAATCCATGAAATTAAGGATGTTGCTGGTGAAACTGTTACCTCCACAACCGCAATCCATGAAACCTTCATCAACTTTTTCGAAGGAATTTTTGGTACTCATCTTCCTTCTACCTTAAACTTGGAAAGTTTCGAGAGAATGTTTACAGGAGTCCCACCTAGAATTGATGAAGCAGACCTTCTGACACCAGGTTCTCAATTTGTGGAAAGTGATGTTAAAAGTGCACTTTTTAGTATGGCCAACTTCAAGTCTCCGGGTCCTGACGGGTTTCCTGCGGAATTCTTTAAAGTTAATTGGGATTTGGTAGGTAAGGAGCTTTCAACGGCAGTTCTGCAGTTCCTTAATAATGGGTTCCTATTAAAGGAGTGGAACAAAACATTCCTAGCTTTCATTCCTAAGGTGGAGTCCCTTGAGGATGTGTCACAGTTCAGACCTATTGGCCTCTGCAACGTGTTGTATAAGTGTACAACTAAATGTATGGTAGATAGGTTGAAACCTATTATGATGAAGATTGTGGGCCCTTTCCAGAACGCCTTTGTGCTAGGTAGACTCCTCAGTGATAATTGCCTCATGGGCCATGAGCTCTTAACTTATCTTCAGCGACGGTCCTCGAGTGGTGGGCCACTTATGGTGGTCAAAGTAGATATGAGTAAGGCTTATGATAGGTTTTCGTGGAAATTCCTGGAGCGTACGCTTATTTGTTTGGGTTTCCCACGACGATGGGTGGATCTTATTCTTCAGTGTGTTACGACGACGTCAATTACCATCCTCATTAATGGCGAACAAACAAGAAACTTCAAACCACAGTGCGGTTTACGCCAAGGTGACCCTCTTTCACCATGCCTGTTCATTCTTTGCTTGGAAATTCTTTCCTTCCATATGGCTCGATTACAGGACTCCGGAGAGCTTTTGGGTATTAGGGTTGCAAGGAGAGCGCCTCGTATTAACCACCTTTTTTTTTGCGGATGATTCGGTTTTTTTTCTACAAGCAAATGTTCACGCTTGCGCAAAACCGAGAGATCTTTTACATGACTTTTGTACTGCCTCTGGAGAAATGATCAACTTTAGCAAATCTCATGTTGTGTTTAGTCCCATCGCCGACGCTTTGACTAGATCTTCATTGACTGGTATTTTGAATATACCATGCAAAGAGGATTTTGGGTCATATCTTGGTACACCAATTTGGTTTGGTCGTCATAAGAGTGCATGTTTCTTGATGGCGGTTGAAAAGGTCCATAGGAAACTTACAGCTTGGGAAAATATCATGCTCAATCCAGCAGGGAAATTAGTCCTTGTCAACTCGGTGCTGGTTGCCTTGAGTACCCACATCCTTCTCATATTCCTCTTACCTTCTAATATTGAAAATAAGATTGACTCACTTATCTCCAAATTCTGGTGGTCAACCTCGCACGAGATAAAACCAATTTACTGGCGCTCAAAAGATGTTACATCCTTACCAAAAGGGCTTGGAGGACTTGGTATAAGACGTATTGGCATCTTCAACAAAGCACTTCTAGCTAAACAGGCATGGCGCATTCACAATAGCAGAGATTCACTCATTTCAAGACTCTTCCTCGCAAAATACAATGATTCACCACCGGTGCTAGCGGATAATAACATTGAAAAACCGGCATGGTCGTGGGGATGGAAAGGTCTCGTTCGAGCCTCCAAGGCGGTTAGTAAAGGCTTTTTAAAAAGGATTGGGAATGGACTATCCACCAGAATTCTGCACAACAATTGGCTGGCAGGAGAACCACTCCAATTCATGCTTAACTGCCCACAAGATATTGCTCCACCATAAAGGGTAGTGATCTCATTGATATTTCTGGTTCGACTTGGAATAGAAACCTCATCTCTAAGTGGTTTTCACAAAAGGATTTCGTGAGAATAATGGCCACACCACTAATCACCCTACAGGATTCTGACAAGTGGGGCTGGTATGGCCCGAAAAGTGGGGAGTTCAGTGTTAAAAACGCATACGCTCTAATGGCTAACGCTGATAAACCACCAAGGGTGTGTGACATTCTCTCAGAGTCCTTCTGAAAAAAATTCTGGGCTCTACAGATTCTGCCTAGGTGGAAAATATTCATATGCAAACTTCTCAACAATGCAGTTACGGTTCGTGACAACCTGGTGCGTCGCAATATTCCGGTTCTTAATTTGTGTGGACTTTGTGGCCACCATGCGGAATCTGTTAATCATTTATTCAAATACTGTCCCCTTGTCTCCCGGATTTGGAGGGCATGTCATCTTGGCATCAATGTTGATGCTAGCAACATCGTGCCATTTCATACATGGTTTGGTGATTTATGTGGGGTATTTTGGAAAGGTGATGATGGTGAAGGAAAGATAACCATCATGATTTCCATTCTATGGTCCATCTGGCTATGACATGGTTTTTTGTGGAGCGGTCTTTGACCCAGGAAAGGTTCTGGGCATGTGCTCGGATTTCATGCAAAGGAATGCAGATGCAGTGTCCCTAAGATTAGAACTCCGTCATCAGGTCTCAACCCCTCAAGTCCCAAGTCTGCTTAATCAACCAGTTTTTCTTACAGGAGACTTCGGAAGCCTTATTGATTTCACTAGCTTGGAAGAAAAAATCAATGCAAGGGGGAATGGGTTGGGCGGCCTATGATTTCCTTGGTATCGAGGTGGGCATGGGTGCACAGTTTGTTCTAAGCAGCTCGGCTCTCATGTCTGAATGCCTGGCATGTCTTGAGGCGATTAGGCCACTTCCAAGGCCTTTTCAACAGTTCGCCTCATAACGGATTGTCTTTCTCTTGTTCAATTTCTTAAGGGAAGTGTTCAACCCGATTTTGATTTGCTTCACATTGTCAAGCCAATTCGTGACTGTACTAGGAGTTTCACCACGTGTTCGGTGACTAAGGTTAGTAGACAGGATATTTTGGTAGCTCATGAACTTGCTACTATAGTAGGTCGTAAGGAGTTTCCGTCTTTTATTTCTCTTTAGTTGTTGTATTGAACTTTGTCAAAAAAAAAAAAAAGAAAAGAAAAGAACATAGAGCGCCGAATTACCAGATGGGTATATTTAATGAACAGGTCTTGCCACTTGGGTATATTTTAAAACTCCGGCGACACATGAGTATATATAACGAACCAAATCTGCACTTAGGCCCAAAATTCCATCGCCAGTGGAATCTTGTAATTTTTATGATTTTTTTAATCCTGAAATTCATTTATTGGGAATTATTATTTTCCCTTCCTATTTTCTTCTTTTTTAAAATATTTTTCTCTTTTTCTCTCTCCTCTTTGCCTCTTTCTTTTACTCCTTCAGTGGGTTTTGGCGAGTTATGGCATGCAAAGCTATTTACTCTCTCTCTCTACCTCCATTACTGCGTGCTCCATCATCTACTCAAAGCTATTTTTCTTCTTTTTGTTGAATGTATTTCATCTGGGTGAGGGAAAAGGTAAAATCAAACCTAAATTTATCTGTTGCTGTGATGTTGATAATGCATAGGAAATGTGAATGTTCTTGATAAATCAAAAAGAGGAGAGAGAAAAAGAGAAACAAATTTTTAAAAGGAAAAAAATAGGAAGGGAAAAAATAAATCCCAAAAATGACTTTCAGGAATTAAAAAATCATAAGAAATTATAAGATTCCACCGGCGGTGAAATTTTGGGCGTAAGTGCAGATTTGGTCTATTAAATATACCCATGTGTCGCCGGAGTTTTAAAATATACCCAAGTGGCAAGACCTGTTCATTAAGTGCTTGTTTGGTTGCATTGGCAAAACATGGGAAGTAGAACTTTCTAGGAAGTGCAATATGCTTGAGTTGTTTGTTTGACACAAAAATTGAAAAATGGGGAAAGTAGGACTTCCTAGGAACTTCCACTTCCCACAAAATGGAGGAAGTGGCTTACCTACTCCCCCTAGGTAAGTAGAAGTTCCTATGGGAAGTCACTTCCCTTATTCACAACTAAACAACTTTTACCACTTATTAGGAAGTTGATAGAGGAAGTGAATTCATGTGAATTAGAAAATCCTTGAAAGTTTCACTTCCTATATTAACCAAACAAGCACTAAATATACCCATCTGGTAATTCAGCGGAACATATAGTATTTAAAAGGGGGTTTTTATAACAAATTTTTTTAAAAGGGGGGGTTTTGTAAAAAGTGGAAAACTTATAAGGGCGTTTTGACAACTTTTTCAAATCTATTTACTTCCCTCCCTTTTCTCAGTACAAACAAAAGACTACATCGTCTTCCTCCCGAAACATTCATTCCTCTGTAAACTGTTAAACATTTTCCACTTCAATCTCCTGTTGGGCATTCTCTCTTTGCTGATGGCAGGCAAGAATCTAAACCACGGTAGACAAATTGATAATATGGACGACCTAAATAAGCCGCTCTTCTTGGGGATGAATATGCGCGATCGGCGCACTTGCTCTGGAGTTGCTCCGTCAAGCAGTGCAATCTCTTCTTCATCTAATCGCTCACCAAATTCTCCTCATTTTGGGTTAGCTTCTCATTTTCTTCGTTTTTGATTTGATTCTAATGAATTTTGATATTTTTTTTCTTGTTCTTGACATTGTTTTTGCCTATTCTCATCTGGGTCTTGCAATTTTTTTTGTTTAACCCTTTTTGTAGAATGATTTTATTGTTTTGTGCACTTTCAGATACTTTTTTTTGGTTTTTGTTGATAATTTTTCGTGGGCATTGTGTTGCAGATGGTTTGATTTGATTCTAATGAATTTTGATATTTTTTTTTTCTTGTTCTTGACTCTGTTTTTGCGTATTCTCATCTGGGTCTTGCAATTTTTTTTGTTTAACCCTTTTTGTAGAATGATTTTCATTGTTTTGTGCATTTTGACATAGTTTTTTTTGGTTTTTGTTGATAATTTTTCGTGGGTATTGTGTTGCAGATGGTTTGATTTGATTCTAATGAATTTTGATATTTTTTTTCTTGTTCTTGACTCTGTTTTTGCGTATTCTCATCTGGGTCTTGCAATTTTTTTTGTTTAACCCGTTTTGTAGAATGATTTTCATTGTTTTGTGGACTTTGACATAGTTTTTTTTGGTTTTTGTTGATAATTTTTCGTGGGTATTGCGTTGCAGATGGGTTGATTTGATTCTAACGAATTTTGATATTTTTTTTCTTGTTCTTGACATTGTTTTTGCGTATTCTCATCTGGGTCTTGCAATTTTTTTTGTTTAACCCTTTTGTATAATGATTTCATTGTTTTGTGCACTTTGAGATACTTTTTTTTTTTTTGGTTTTTGTTGATAATTTTTCGTGGGTATTGCGTTGCAGATGGTTTTGTTTTGCTTGAACTAGTTTTTTTTCGTTTTTCTTGACATTTAATTTGTGGGTATTCTATCTGGGTGTTCCAGATTGTTTTTCATTTTTGTTTAACCCCTTCTTTTGTACAATGATTTCATTGTTTGATGCGGTTTGAGATGATTTTTTTTTTTTCTTGATTTTTTTTTTTGGGTATTCTTGTTGCAGATTATCTGGGATGGGTATGCGAAACCGCTTAATTGTGTACAGGATACTTTGCCCCGATAAGGTAATTGGTAGTATAATTGGTAAATTGGGCGAAGTCATAAAGGACATTAGAGAACGTTCTAGGGCAATAATCAAAGTGCTAGATTTTCCTGGTGTAAAGGATTGGGTGATCACAATCTATTGCTATGTCAAGGATAGGGTTGCAGTGGAGGTTCATGATGAGTATAATAATAAGGAACCTCTATATCCTGCTCAAGATGCTCTGATGAGGATTCATTCCGTTATTGCAAATGCGGTGGCATGGCAGCATAGGAATAGGGAGGAATGCAAGATTATTGTCCCTGCTAGTCAGTCGGCTAATATGTTTGATAAGTCCGGGATGACTATAAACAAATTGAGATACAATACAAGGGCTACTATTAAGGTCATCCTGGCTATAAAGCTCATTCTTGTGGAATGGATTTTGACACCTTTGTTCAGGTCAGTGCTTTATCTCAGCAAAGGTTTAGAGCATGTTCCTGATCTATGATCTTGCCCTTGCATTTGCCCAAAGAAAAAGAAGAAAAAAAAAAAATGATCATTTTCTTGCACTTGGAACATTATTAACTAAACTTGTCACTCTTAAGCAGCTTTGAACTCTGTGTGCTGTTATCAATTTGAAAGGAGAAAAGTTTATAAAAGCTTTTTCAGTATGGTTTGCTCTTTTCTACAGATCACTGGTGATTCAGAGGCCGTGAGGAAAGCATTGTTTGCTATTTCTGCAATGATCTTCAAAATTAATCCAAAGGAAGACATTCCCCTAGTCCCTCCTAGGTCTGCACCGCCTTTAATTGATAGTCATGCCCCAGAACTTGCAGTTCCAGGCTATGCTGATACAAGGAGCATGTGCCCAATTGTCGTCCCTGGTCGGGTATCTAGATCAGCAGAACTAACTATTAGAGTTTTATGTCCGTCTGATAAAATAGAGCGTGTTATTGAGAAGACAGAGAGCAGTATCAAAAGTGTCAGAGTTGCCAAAGAGAAGTGCAATGAGTGTATGATTTCCATTACTTCGACTGAGAAGGGTGATGAATGTCTGATTACCATTACTTCGACTGAGGTATACCCTCTCTTCTCCATTTTACTTTTTGCACTACTATGTAGTAATTCAGTTCGAGTTTCTGTTGTGCTCCTTGATCAGCTATTTTATTAAGTTTCTTTGTTCTTCATGTTATAAGGAGGAAATACCATCATGATGTTGCGGTTGATGGTCTCTATTACTGTAGTCTGTAAATAGATTCTTTCTATCTGGCATTTCTTCTTTCGGTATATAGTTAATCAAAAACTTCATGTTCCAATGTTTCCATAGTGAAGTTTCGGATTTTCAAAGAGGAGCATGCAATATCAGAAGTGTTATGCTTTCCCTTATGCTCTTGGATATATCTTTTTTTTGTGCATTAACTCTTCTCTATATTTTAGGAAATTATTGATCTTGTCACAAGGGCTTAGTTCTTGTTAGATTGTGTGATGCCATTATGTTTGATTCCTGAAGTAATAAATTATTATTGCATGTTCTTAATGATAGTGTTTGTTAGGCACTGATTTGTTTGTCAATTTCTTCATAAAATTGCTCTTAGGACATTTACTAATTTGGACTTCTTGGTTCCTGGCAGTCCTTGAATGATGCGCAGTCAAGGGCAGTTGAGGCTGTTCTATTGCTCCAAGAGAAGACAAGTAAAGATGCTGAACAAGTTATTTTTCGTCTCGTCATTCACTCAAGGAATCTTGGGTGCATTTTAGGTAAAAGTGGCTCGATTATCAATGAAATCCGGAAAAGGTGTAGTGCTGATATTAGGATTTCTAAAGAAGATAAGGCAAAGTCTGTAGATGCCGGTGATAAAATTATCGAGGTACTAATCTACTGACCTTTGTGAATATGTGGTACTGCTATTCTTGGTTGTCAATGACTCATTTCTTGCCACTTCGATTTGTGGATTTAGGTGGCCGGACAAGTGAAAAATGTCAGGGATGCACTTATACAAATTGTTTTGAGGCTTCGTGCTGATGCCCTTAAAATCAAGGATACTTAGTAACCCTTCTGTTGCTGCTGATACTATGTTCTCTGGTGCTGTTCCAGTGCCAACACATTTGGGGTACTACTAACAGAGAGCTGAAACTGGAGCTTAGGTCTCATTGTTGCTTAGTCGATTCATCTTCTGTAGCTGCCTTAGATTTGACTAAGATCCTTCTTCCTTTTGTGGTGTTCTACTACTTGCAGTTTCTACCGTTTGACTATGTGATATCCATCATAACTCTCATTGTTCCTTAGACTACATAATGTTCCTGCTGAAAGCCTTTCCTTCTTACTGTCATAATTTTCAAGCCAGTGTTGTGTGGTATGGTGTTCAATTTCTTTCCTTCCATTCCTACTGCTATGCAGCGTCTTTGGTTTTTAATGCTGTGATGTTCATAAATGAAACTGCTTTCGTGCCTTCCTTTGTATTCTTCCAAGTTAGTCAAATTTTAAGATATTAGATTAAAAGATGAGATGTTTGCTCTCGGAGTATGAAGTGTGTAAATGCTGTGGGGAAGATTAAGTTCCCCTTTCTACTCCGTAAGCTTGATCCATGTTGTAGTACATGACTAGGAAATAAATTGCTGCTTGAAAATATCAATCTCCCGGATAGTGTTCATGTTTGATTTTTTGTATCTACCTGCCTCTGAAATTTCTGATTTAGGAATCTTCTCTCAATTTCTCCCACTTTGATCTTTGGTAGGTACTTAATTCCTTGCCCAATTTCTTCTTTACATTGCACGAATGTGCTATAGTAGATATCACTTGGTTGTTTCAGAGTGCTTTTCTGCTCTGTGAAGTAGTTACCATGTAGGATTCAAGGTTTTTACTTTCACGTCTCTTCATCCTTTCCTCAGAAGATGAATAAGATTTTTTCAATTTTGGGGAAATTATCAGTCATCTTTTATTTTTTTGTCATTTATCGTTCTCGATCCACATTCACTATTCAGTGAATGAGTTTAGCAGAGTAAATTGAATTCCTAAGATATGGTTCTTCATTCAAGCTAGCGGTTGTACTTCCTAGTTCTCTTCTTTCTTTTTGCTCCTTTCTGCCTTGTTTTTCCTCGCTATCTTCATTCATAATGTTTTGTAATTCAACTCCATGTTTTGGTAAAATTTGAGAAAATACTCATTCTACCTGCCCTTCACATACATGTTATTGATGTTTGTCTCGCATCGCATAGAGTGGAACAGTAGATTAGAGAGCTACCTTGTGGCTAAGCTGTTTCTTTTTAGATACTGCTTTGAACTCTTTGTCTCCTTACTTTAGACCAGGCAAATGATGGATGAGAACAGGAGAGGGATGAAATGAGCGCTGAAAATGCCTTGTATGTGCACAGACGACATGAGAGTTGCCTTTCAAGTCTGTCAATTCATAGTGCTTCACTTAGACCAGTCAAGAAATGAGGTGGAGGGGAATGAAGAAAAAAGACATTAGAGAAAGTGCTTCATCTTGACCTTCTAAGACCCTGCCAAAATGCTAGGATAGGAGTAGGACAATCACTAGATAATAGATGTTGCTTGAAAGTTTGACTGACACATAGTAATCAATTATTTATGGAGTAGGTCCTTTATTTATTATGGGCAGTAAGTAGTTTAAGTTTAAGTTTGTTCACTTTTGAGCAGCATTCTTCCTCCCTTTCTGCTCCCTTCCTTCTTCTCTCCTCACCTGGCTGCCTTCAGTTTTCACATTTCCCTTCCGTTGCAAATTAAAGCTAGGGTTTTTGAACTGAGTTTTCCAACTTGCAGCATAGTCTTGGTTTAGTTTCATTGTGAAGGGTCTGTTGTTTCAGACCGACCGTAGTCCAAAGGTTCTAGAAAGTAAAGTACACTCAGCCTGCCTTCTCTTCTTTAGAGCAAATCATCTTCATTTCATGGTTATTGTAATGCATGCCTTACTGTCACCAACATCATTTGGAGCGTTTTTACCTCTGCTGCTGTCTTTTTGGATGGTAGCTCAGTGGTCTTCCTTGGTTTTTAGTTTATTATGAGTATTGATTGATCGGTCTCTTCAATTGATGTTTGCCTGGCTAATATATATTTGGCCTTATAGGGTCATTTCTTCTATCCATTCTTGTGCTTCATCAATGCTGGGTAGGGAATATGATTTTCCAATGAAACTAGGATACACATTGAAAATCTGAATCTACTAGTCTTTAGGGCATGCTTCAAAATTCGCTTCCAGCTTTTAGGCATCAGAGCACTTGACATTGTTAGCCAAAATTTGTCTATTCTTTGCGGGGTTCTGCTTTAGCCTTTATGTTGATTGAGAAAGAGTCTCCATGGAGGATTTGGGACGCTCCTTCAAAGTGCAGGTGCGTCCTTTGTGGTCTGTGAAATATTTGTTGTCACCTATTTCATGTGCAGGTATGATGTGAATTTTTGCAGCATTGTCCATTATCTCATTGAGTGGGCGTTTTTGTGCATTATATGACAAGTATGGTTTGATGGCAGAATGACTTGATGGATGTTTAACTGTTGTGTGTTTGTGATTTTGAATAGAATAATTACAGGATTCTACTACAGTTGCGCTACATGTTTGAGTGCAGTATTTATCTATTCGTGCAAAATTTAGATATTCTGATTGGATTATTTGGGTTGTATGTCCCACTCAGTTTTACAGCTTACTATTTAGTGGGTTTCACTTCCCAAAGACTTCATTTTTGAATTGTTGATACAGTTTCTGTTTGTCATTCAAGATTGAAATTTTCACCATTCACAGAATCACAGATACCAATTACCAAGCATCTGGGTAGTCATAAAATCGCAATAGGATACCATGGTAATGAAAGTATCAGTGACGATAATTGCACCAGTCTTGTTTGACAGTTTTTTGTGACCATGAAAGCACAACTTTGGTCACGTTTGTACATTTTGATAATGTATGAATTCCATGAATCAAGTGTGGAAAATTATTTTTCTTTTCTTTTATTTATTTATTTATTTTTTATGTGGCGTTACAATGGACAGCATGCATGTACTACGACTAAATTAGTAGAAAAAACCATGCTTTTACCATGAGTAGAAATTGAGCATCTAACCATAAGCTTTCGGTTTTTGGCAAAAGGGCTACAAAGTTGGGGGAGAGTGTTGTAGCACTGAGGTGTGTTTTGGCACCATTTGCCTGTTCATCCAGCTTCTCACACAAAACTGGTCTAATCGTGGAATTCCTCCAACCCTGGAGTTATCACTTATCATTAACAACATATGTGTCTAATTAATCATTACTTTGTCAATTCAGAAGTAGTTGATATCGAAATAAAAGGGGAATGGGAAAGTAGATTGGCACAACTGCACAAGATTGCTTTGAAAATTACGGTCAGGCTGAGCTGTGCCATGCTTCTAGGCTAGGTTGCATGGACACGAATACGTACACGAACATGACACGGACATATAGGGAAGCATATTCATAGAAGAAAAATAGTCTAATAGGTGTCGTGTCCAAGTATCGGTGAGTGTGGTGTCCAAGTGTCTGACACGCAATGTGGCACCTATCCCCAAGGTGTCCGTATTTCAGAGCTTCTGGCTGGGCTGGGCTGCACAATAGGCCAACCCGACCTAGTGCCATCGTTCAGCTTCTAATCGGGTCTCTTCCCAAACTAATTACTACAAAAATAAGAAGTGTTGTAGGTGGTTCAATTCAACTTATTATCAAGTGATGTTATTAATGGTGTTGCTCTATGTGATTTCTGGACTGTTAGGGGCAGGAACTAAGCTGCATATATATTTACATTTGAAAAAACAAAATAGTTGTAATTTTAAACAATCGCTTATTAGTTAAAAATAAATAAATTAAGCTCATGGTTCTTTGAAAAAACAAAATAGTTGTAATTTTAAACAATCGCTTATTAGTTAAAAATAAATAAATTAAGCTTGTGGTTCTGTATTTTCTTAAGGGAAAACAATTTTTTAGGCTTGATGCTTAGAGTGAACCAAACAGTAGATAATTAACAATACTTAATACTTTGTCAAAAAAAAAAGAAAAAAAAAAAACTAATACGGTAGTATAGATTCTGAAACTAAACGAAACACCCTAATGTGAAGAATCAGAAATCATTCCCATACTTGGTTTCATTTCTGGTTCCATTCCACTTCAGTTTTATTGAACCAAACTACACCCAAGTTAATGGTGTATAGTGTAAGGACTAAGGAGTCCATTTGACATGCTATAATCTTGTGCTCTAAAACTGTATGCCTGAAGTCCTTTGAATTTTCTTGTTAAGATTACCATTCATACCTTCGTTTTGAGCATAATTGGTTTAATTTTGATCATTGAATGGGGTAAAGATGGACTAAACCATTACTGAAATAATATTCTTGGTTGCCTCCCATCAGTGAACAACTAGAAGAAGATAATCGTTCTTTGATTTTGTTTTTTGAGGGAGAAAGAAACCTAGCTACAGAGTCCATACACCTTCAAAAATGTCAGATTCCTACAAGTTTCAGATGCAAGATAGGACAGTGACAACATTTGTGGTTTGTTCAGTGTTGGCCTTACAGAGTTATTATCAAGCATTACATTCGTAGGATTGGACATTGAAAGATCCTACTCTGTTGTTCGTGGGCATTGTTCTGACAAGGTTGTGCTGCTGAAGCTCTGCGCATCCTCATCCGGCTTTGCGAAATTCCTAAAGGATCACTCAATGCCCTAGCAAATTTCTTGGGACTCCCTGATTTGTCATTTGTCGGTGTTGGGATCAAATTCTGCCTGAACTTCTCAAGAGGGACTATGGACTGAGGTGCAGGAACCATGTTGATCTGGGTCAGCTGGCAGCAACTGTTAGGGATGACAAGCATCTAGGCTATTCTGGACTTGTAGATCTTGCTCAAGCTGTATGTTATGTGACTATCAACGTCAAGGCTCCTAATGTAGTTTTTAGCGAATGGGCAGCGATACAGCTGAACCACCATCAAATTGAGTCTGCTACAACAGATGCATTTGCGTCCTTCCTTGTGGGTTACCAATTACTTGGCAGGGCTGATCACTGTTATGATAACTTTGCCTTTCGACAGTTAGAGCTCACATCTCATCTCCACCTTTCTGCACTCCCATTTGGTAATATGGAGTTTGGGATGGTTTGACTGATCAGCAATTGCTGGTAACCTCATTTGGAATGTGAATATTAGGCTTTTATTGTGAATACTAGGCATACAAATTACTGTAATGGTCAAAGTTTTCAAACTTTGACTTTACAAATTCAAAGCGTAAATATTTAAGTAGAACAGAGGGAGTATTAATTATGTTAAATATCGTTAGTCAAACTACTATGATTCGTTAGGTCAGATATTGATTCGTCTGATTTAATGTGAGAGTTGCCCTAGCTCAACAACCACTATGAAAATGGGTATTGAAAGAGTGCTCAAGGAAAAATTTGGCGATGCTCTGAAGGATATTCGGGAAAGCAATGAAGAACTGAATAAAACAACAGTTGAGGTATATATCCTTCAAATGCACAAATACTTGTTTTGTAAGTTTAATATTACTTCGCTGTTGCAGATGGTGAATTGTCATCTGGATATACTAAGACCTGCTATTAAGAACTATGGTGGAAAGGTGAATGTAATAGCCATTGAAGGTGGGGAATGCACTGTGAGTTGTGAGGGACCAGAGACTATTGCCTCAGGCATCAAAGCAGCCATCAAGGAGAAGTTTCCAGATGTTGTGAACGTGGTCTTCACTAGCTAGGTGAGTATCACTTCTGCAAACTTGATATGTAGTATATTCTTTAGTTCACATTGTATGGGCACATCCTTGTACTATCCCATAACACTTGTAATTTGCATCATAATTTGTGTTTGGATTTCACTTTTTCTGTGAAACAATGTTGTATTTTGGAATCAAAGTTATTTGAACATCCATCCGACATAAACTACAGTACATCTTTTCTAATTCATCAAAATGATACACTCATGTCATCAAACAGAGAAGTGTCAATATCATGATCCTAATGGCATCAGATCTGACTGGCTTCGCCAGATGCATTAGCGCGTTGGCATGTAGCTTTATTTTTTGTCATTCACATCAACAGCAGCAAGAATGATTGATTTGAGCCATCGCGAATAATTGATCAAGAATGGCGTGTAGACGAATGCAAGTGATGGTCCAGCTGACAATGCCCTACATAGTACAATCCAAACTCTTGATTCACTTTTTCGGGGAAGAAGTTGACAATGTAAGTAGATTTTATTTTGAGTTACCTCTCCAAAAAGTTGTATATATGCTTGGGGATAGTAACATAAGTGGAAATACCTGTCATTTTGCAGATAGATATTTTGTCAGAATCATAGAATTCTGCTACAATTTTATGATAAATATCTTTCCAGTATCATTTATAGCCTTACTTCATGATTGGAATCTCTGCCAGTGGGCAAGCAAAGCCTATGATGCACGCCAGGGCAAACCCAAAGCATGTCCTATCTGCTAGAAACCATATGAATTCTGCTGCTGCAAACAATGCATATGCTTCATTTCGACATTGAGGGTACACCCGATTTGTACATCTGAGCACTCAATTCAATGAATAGGACCAATGATCTGTAATACAAAACAAAAGCAGGGAGGATTGTCTCGATTTCTTGTAATTTGCTGAATCATTGGATATACAAACATCCATCATATTGTTATATAATGTGTATCGATTTTTGATGGTTGGTAGAATGATTAACATTAGAAAAACAACTGTTTTTCCAAGGCTTCCCTCTGTATTTGCATTAGCAGGTACCCTTTCATCTAAGTAGAGTTGAAACATACCGAAAGTGCTATAAAACAGTCCCAGAAGGACTGGAACCTGTGCCAGTTGAACCATTTTAAGAGAGACAACAAAATGAAAGAAGAGAAGGAAAGAAGAAGAAATTCAAAAACCCAGATGTTGGTGACTTCATGTGTAGAGGATCAATATGGAGTGAACCATTCTGGTTTGCCACGAGGTTAACCCAGGAATGGAGACCATTGATGAGGGGATCCAACACGAAGCCTGAACTGAATAAGGAGAGAGAAATGATGGCCATGTAGTCTTAAGGCTTGTTCTGCTCTGCTTCTTTAAGCAGCAGTGTGGTTTGCTCATGACACGGAACGAGTCTGATCTCCTTTATGAATTTATGTGGACATAGAGAGGAGGCAAACTGTCAGTGGAGCAAAGAGCAAGGTGATAATATATTAATATTGCATCTCTGCAACTTAAATGTGATACTCTCCCAAGTCTCAATAGCGTGTGTAATCATTTACCGGGTTTCATTAAGTGATTTTCGTTAGTGTGAAATACTAGGCACTATCCATTATACTTGAGGAAGTTATTCAACAATGGTGTTTGTCTTGTAGCTCCAAGTTCTCTGAGCTACACATAAACGAATAGGCGAAAGGAAAAATTTTAGATGACTGTATTATGATGTTTGACCACTCTAAAATGATACATGAATCATGAAAGAGGATTGATAAGATACTAGAGAAAATAGGCAGAGTTACACTCAAGATAGATGATATTGGAATATGCAGAGAAGATAATATGTACTGTACAACCGATCAAAAGAAACCAAAACAGCCCATAGACAACAACAAAAAGTTTCTACTTCTTATACCAACACAACCGATCTCAAGTTGCCTCCTTAGCTACTTGAGTCTTGTCGTTTTGTCAAGACTATGACGTTTGAATATGATGGTGTAGGCGGGCCACAATGCCAAATGGGTCTTTTTTGTAAAGCCCCTTTTGCCACATGAGTCTTTAAAGTTGCTCCGGCGACAACTGGGTCTTATAAAACTGTGACTCACGCACATTGGTCCCAAAATTGCAACTCCGGTCAAAAAATTCCGGTCAAAGTTAATTTTTTTCTATTTTCAACCAATTTTAACCAAAATTAAGTCATTTAAAAATGTCAACCAACTGTATCTTATTGAAGATTACAAGAATAAATGAAAAAAAAATGGGAAAAAATTTATTTTTGACCGGAGCTGTAATTTTTGGACCAATATGGACGAGTTATGTTTTTTTAAGATCCAGTTGTCGCCGGAGCTACTTTAAAGACTCATATGGCAAATGGGGTCTACTAAAAAGACTCATTTGGCATTGCAGCCCTCTTTCTTCGGCAGGGTCATTTGAGGTTACTATATAAAACTTGAAGACCTTTTCTTTTTCTATCTTTTCAAGGGAAAACGAAAATTATCCTTTAATGAATGTAAAAAGTTGGCGACATAGCCATTGTATTTGTTAATGTACGGCCCTAATGAGCTTGATGTATACAATACACCAACCGCATACAAGACTGATTGTTGATTGAACACTACTGTATGATTAAAAAGGGTGGTTAAAGTTTACCGAAAAAAAAAAAAAAAGAAGGAAGGAAGGAAGCGAATTAATGATGACGTTGATGGGGTGTTAAAGATAATTTGGGCAAGGAATTGGAAGCTGGCCCAAGTTGACATACAAATGCTGGTGGGTCTACGGCCCAGTAGGAGTCGTCTAGCCCAGATTGCAATTGATCCGTATCACTAGTGTTAAACGCCAGCAGCCCAACGACTATCTATGAAGCTCAAAAGTCAAGAGGTTAACGCTCGAGAGCCCATATGCCGAGAAGAGTGTAAGGACTATCCATGAAGCCCAAACACAAAAACACCTATTGAGTTGCATCTTCCGATACCCTATTAGTAATATCTAGGCTGTAATGCCAAATGAGTCTTTTTAGTAGACCCCCTTTATCACATGAATCTTTAAAGTAGCTCCGGCGACAACTGGATCTTAAAAAAACATAAGTCGTCCATATTGGTCCAAAAATTACAGCTCCGGTCAAATTTTCCGGTCAAAAATAAATTTTTTTCCCATTTTTTTCATTTATTCTTGTAATCTTCAATAAGATACAGTTGG
>BSSO01002621.1:0-18730 GCA_030267885.1 Mesembryanthemum crystallinum
CGAACACCCAAAATTATAATAGTAGCTGTTAGACCTAGTCAAACCACTAACCACTACTCTAAACTCTGCTACCGAACACAGCCGAAGTGACCCAAGAACTAGCATTGACATCCTAAAACCAGCACATCACTTTTTTCTCACCCAATACCACTCTAGTACTTATTTTTTCCTTACACAATACCGCTTTGCCCAATACTCGCCTGATATATCAGGCAACCAAAATGAAAGACGGACTATGCTAATAATGAATACCACCATCCCCTTTTTGACAAAAAGACACACATGAGGTTCGAAATATGAGATTGAGAATTTGGAAATCAATGAGGACGTTGTTTTTTTTTTTTTTTTTTGAAAAAGCAAGAATAACCCAGGATAGTCCACTACGAGACTATCCTATACCGTCTACTGCTAATAAATTAGCCATGGACAGATCAATCGGAGTCGACCAAAGGAGTATCATTGGAATAGAGGTTGTATATATAGGTTTTCCAACCGAAAAAAACGAATGGAAAAAAGCAGTGTATACAGGTCAATATTAGAAGGACGTTGGACCTAACAGGACTTAGTAATACTCATTAATTAATTACTTTCGAACCGGAATTAATTACTTTTATATACAGTTAGCAGTATTTAACGCCCCAAAACAACCGTCCTTCCTTGATTTAATCGAATTTAATTACTACTGTACTAATTAAATAAATCCGTCATATGTTAGCAATTACTCGTACTAATTATTCTTCTTGTGGAATGACCAAAATACCCACATTGGTATTCCGCATCCCAACCTGTCGGGTCCCTCCAACTCCAATCCCCTCTGTCTCTCTCTCTCTCTCTCTCTCTCTCTATTTTTCTCTCTCCTCCCTCTCTTTCTCTCTCTAACACGAAGCGCTGTAGAAAGAAAGCCGCCATTATTGTTTGCTTTTGCTTCTTCTCTTTCACTTCCTTCAAGATCTGTTTTCCTCTTCTCTTCTATCTCTATCTTTCTCTCTCCATTTCTTCGGGTAAGCTTTCTATTTTGGCGTTCCTCATCCTATTCATTTTGTTTAGCAAGTTTGAATTTGATTGTCTCGTTTTTTTTCCCTTCGTCTGTAATTTGAATTTTCTAAGTTATTTGCTAGTGTAGTTGTATCTGCTGTAATGGAATTTATTTGCTTAATCAACTAGATTTTCTATGTTTAGGTGGTTTAATACCTTATCTATCTAATATTTTCCGCTTATCGATAATTAGCTTTTCCAATTTTGGTTGGTTTCGAATTAGAGTATTTAATTTTTGTTTTTATAAAGAAGCTTTGTAAATTAGTGCTTCAATTGATTGCTGCAAGAATAATGATCAATTTGTATTGATTCTTGCAGGGCAGCAGCAGGCAGTAGGGTTAGGGTTTTAAAACATTGGTCGATTTTGAGACGACCTAATACATCAATGCGATGGGCAGAAGTATAGAGTAGAGTAATTGAGGCTTCTGTATGTGTCATTTGCTTATTCAGCTAATTGATTATTTATTAATTATTGGGTGTTGAATGTTTGATTTATTGGGGGGTTGTTTGCAAATGAAGCTTTTTAGTTGCTGAATTGTGCTGGAAACGAGCAAAATGGTTCCCATTTACTACATCATCATTGCATTGCCATGCACGCTTGGAGCAATTGCTTTGGCGATTTTCCACATATACCGGCATCTCAAGAATTATACTGAACCTACTTATCAGAGATATATCGTCCGTATCATCTTCATGGTTCCGGTGAGTGGTACCCTCTTCTGTTACCATCTCTCCTTATACTGTGCTTGATATCTGGTGTTCTCTTTTGGTTCATAGTTGTTGTGATCACTGATCTTGAGGTCAATTTCATCTTTATTATTTATAATGTTTAGTTAGCATATTGTAGAAATAATAGAAGTGCTTCAGGATATTATTCTCAATGAAAAATGTAGTGTACAAATCCTACTTTGAGGCTTCAGCTCGTTTTGCCAACTTGTCTTGGTGATCTCCCTGTTAGGTTATATTGGTATCTGGAGGAGCTTTACAAGATAGTTACCGAACATTATTGTGTTTTGGGCTGTGTTTTATGGAAAAATACCCCACGGGCTCGTTTATTTGGAAGTAAATGTGATTGCGATGTAATGCATCATTTTAGGTAAAGGAGGTAGAGGAGGAAAAGAGAGGAGGAAGAGTAGTGATATGTGATATAAGAAGAGTGTAATCGATTACATGATTCAATGTATTTACAATTGCACAAGTTTAACCAGTGAAATCATCGTTACATGACGAGAAGTAATGATGTTTCTAACCAACATAACAACTACAAATTTTATGGGGAACCAAGAGCATGTGCACAACTTTATAATGCTCATTACGTAGTAATCATTATTATCCAAGTTAATGCCACCTGATTTTCCATGTGTACAATGATTTGATGATTAGGTCTCTTGCTTAACATTTTCATCCACTAAATTAATTTTTGTACATGGTTTTGACTTTTAGTCATCATTTATTTATTGCCAATGAAATGGGTATAGTACTTTGCTTCTAGAATATATTGGCCAGAGGAATTTCATCTTGCTCCCAATGTTTTTAATGTTAGTTCTTCAAGTGGTAGTTTGTAGTAAGGGTTTAATTGTGAACATGGCTTGTGCTTTATTTGCCATTCATGAACACTTTTGTCATCTTCATGTCGTGCTTGGAGTTGTATATTGTTTCATACTGATCCAGAACATGGCTAGCTTTCCCCGCCGTCTCAATATAACTTCTGTAGAAGAGTATTTAAGGAAAACTGGAGAAGAGAATGTCCTGAATGATTGCCAAGAGACTATCTGGGAATATTGGTTCCTTCATGTGATTTATAATCGTCGTCTTTCCACTCATATTGCTCCTTGACAGATATGGGTTGTATAATTGTATTGTTGAATCTTAGATAAAATTTTGTTCTCTCTCTTTGATCTACTCAGCTACATCAGTGGGATGCATATCAGACACCTTTCATATGGATTGTACTTGGGTATGACACCAGAAAAGAAAAACCCTTGAATCATTAGAAATATGCTTTACCTAGTACTAGCACAAGGGAAGATATTCGTTCTTTTGTCTAATCTCCTTTTGTCACTGCTTAATTATTGTTTTAGCCAAATGCACAAGAATTAGGTATTATTGATGACAAATCTTATAGTTGGTTCATCTTATGAGTTGGACTACGTTGTATTGGAATATAGATAAGAATAAGTAGGGGAAAACTAGGAAACCTTATCTATATTTTTGTAAAACAATTAAAATTTTGTACAACAGAAAAACTTGTAAAACAACACTTGATTTGTGATGAAGGGAGTACATACCGGAGGGAGAAAACTGCAATTATGAATAAGTAATGTAACATTGATTTTTTTTCTTTTTTCTTTTTTTCCCTTTTAGAGTTACTTTTCAAAGTTGCTTGACTACTACTCTTTAGATGTCTAAAATTATTATCTCCATCTAGAATTATTTAGTCTTACTATTTAAAGATGTCTAAAATTCTAAATAAATTCTCACTTACCAAAATAGTAGGTAATTATGGTTGTGTCCAATATTAACCATATGCATTTATAGTCAAACTACTGATAATGAAAGGTGTATTATATCAGAGGAATATATACCAAATCCGTAATTATGAGTTGTCATCATATGACAATTATGTCTGTATAGAAGAANGGTTTTTCTGAAAAAAGCCTCCAAGTGGAGCTATGATAAAGAGAGGTAGAGAGATTCAAAACCCATAAGTTCCTGCATTTTGAGACAGATTGTTTGGGATGAAAGGGGAGAATATGATTTGTATGGGGGTACTGTTTTAGACTTTTTGGGGTGAAACACGAAGGTTTCATGAACAGTAAGATATGGTACCTTCTTATAGGGTGTCTAAGACGATTCTGCAGATTCTATGGCTATGGCTTCTGGCAAGAGAGCACAGTCGCAAACTTAGAATTCAAGCCTCAAGGATAGATGTCAAATATATTTTTGAAATCAAGTTCTTTCTGTGCAATGTGGGAACTTATTGGCTCGATTGACTCATTCTTGTGTGTCGATCTCTCCCCGTTTTTGGAAGAAGATTGTACATGTATCCATCACTTGTGCCGTTGTGCGTCAACAATTATATGAGTGTGTTATGGTCTTTTTATAAGGCTCAAAGTGTGCTACATATGCCAATAAATGCTGGACCCACTAAAGACTGTTTGAAACAAGGGCCTGAAAAGCTTGGTTGATTACAAGGCCAGTTGTTTGGTGGCTAGGCATTAAGGTATTGGAGATGTTATGAGAGTGGATTCTAGCTTTGGCACTCTGAGCAATGCTATGTACCCATTAACTAATGTCATAGTGTACTGTCAGTAAAATTAAGTTATGGGGAATTCTGAACAAGAGTGCTCCATTGTGACATGGGGCAGTTTCTCTGGAGTAACTTGGTGTGAAAGGGGAGAATTGGGTTTGCCAGGCCACTGTTATGGAGTTTCTGCACATTCGGTTTGAGGGATTTGGGAGGGATAACCTTTGGTGCAATGCTTTCTTTTCTATCTTGTGGTGCTTGTGGTTGGAGCGGAATCAGGAGGGCTCTGTCACCGAATCTAGTTTGGGATATAGTGACTTACTTGCTTCTTTGTGGGGTAATGCGGGAGGGGATTTTTTGGGGTTACTTGATTTCCGATGTCCAAAGAAACTTGGTTATTCAGTGACTGTTCACTTCAAGAGGATATTTTGTCCTCCGTCTTTAATACAATTTTCTTTTATCTTAAAAAAAAAAAAAAGATTACAAGAGGATTGCTCACAATAGACAGATATTAATTTGGTTAGGTAGTTGTGCCACTGCCATAAGGTTCTATTCTTGAGCTAGCTTTGTCAGTATAGTCAAATGCACTCTCTTAATATGTGTAATGACATTCTCATGAATTTCTCGAGATGATTGTGGATTCTGAATCTCTTTGCGTTTGTGAATATAATGTTATGATTAGTTTGAAGGCTAATACCTTACTAGTTTGCAATTTCAAAAATATATTCTTTCTCTTCGATACGTGCTTTGTCAGTGTTGAATTTTGATTTTTGAAGTCCCGAGCATGTTGTAAAAATTTATTGCCTGCTCTCTCGTCTATGTTTTAGTGCTAACATCAGACTGCTCTTTCATATGTTCTTGTATAATGTAATCTATTGCTCATGCTCGACCCTTTTTTCTAATATTGTTGTCTATGATTCATTAGTTTATATTTATGTACCGGTCTGAATCACTGTGGTGCTTGTTGTTCACAGGTTTATGCGCTGATGTCTTTCTTGGCTCTTGTCATGCCTGACAGTGCCATCTATTTCAATTCTTTACGGGAAATGTGAGTATAGAGGATAACATCCTTCCATGGTGGAGCCTAAATTCTTTCTCTAATTTTGCTGCTTGTGTGAAATCTTTTCTTTGCGTATTTTAAGTTGAAACATACGCAAGTGTGCATACTATTTGCATGTTATAACTATTCAGAGTTGATCTCCAAAGTTTGATTGAATGGTGATAGATATTAGTTAACCCCGTGAGGTAGATGTTGGACTCAACCTCAGGCCTATAGGTGGATTTTAGAGGTTGATTATGATATCCTATTACATGTGCAAGTGCTATTAGTACTTTTCATACCAAGTCAGGTGGTTGTACTTAGATATGAAGTGTATGCTTCTTGTCTGACCTTACAGGTTTTAGTAGTTTTTACTAGAGCTAAGCAAGCGTGTGAATTATCCTCTGACCTCTTGTTTGTTTGCTCTGCATCGTTCTCTTTGCATCAATGGTTTTATTCTACTTCTGGTCCCCTCTTCCTTTCACTTCTCCATGTGCTCTTTCTGCTGGCTATTTGTTATATACAGTGCAGTACTATTAACAGTATATAGTCGGTAACGATTTACTGCCAGAGGAATAAAGAAGGGGTAATCCAGGGAGGAATGGGGCTCTCATGTGTCTGAAACATCGACCATAGATTTGCAAGAAGTTTCTATGTTTAATGAGGACGAGACAGGATGCTCTCTGAAGCAAGGCGTGTCTAGGTTGAACCACCAGAAAGGGGTTATGCTCTCTCAACAGCCCTCAGTACAGCATCAGGTGATGGACGGTGTATGTGGTGCTGGGATGCGCTACTTTCAACTCCATGACTGCCATGATTCAAACTTGGCAACGATGAGGCGCATGTGTGTGGAAATGCCCTTGTTGAGGCTTTGGGGATTTGATTGGTTGATTTATGGAAAAAGATGTTAGTTTTGGGGTTCAAGCGTACTCTAGGAAGAAGAAGGGTAGCTGTGAGTTTGAGCGATTAAACCAGTATGATTTATGATGGTCGTAGCAAATAGAAGTTTTGTATAGATTTACTTGGGTTAGGTTTGGTGGGTTTTTGGTTTTGGTCGGCTTCCTGGTTGAGAATGGCTTATTCTTATTCTATGTATTCTTTTTTTTCCTTCTTTATATATATATATATATATATATATATATATATATATATTATCTAAAAAGAAAATTCTTAACAGTATATAGTAGGAGGGAATTTACGTTTGGTTAAATGATTTAAGATTGTGTCTTCTATTTTTCTTTCTTTTGTCGCTCTTATCGGTGGAAAAATCCCATATTAGATTTGGTTTATTTGTTACCGCGTTCATTCATAAGGGCTTGATTTGACCATGTTATCAAACGCCTTTCATAGATGTGAGGTCACTAGGAAGCATGACAAGCATCGTACTATAGTAGTACTAGAGCCTAGTGTATTTTTGGACGATTTTGACATCGTATTACAGTAGTCCTAGAGCCTAGTGTGTTTTTGGAGGAGTTTCATTTGGAAGCTCAAAGTATTGGTTTGTCTTGTTTAGTCTGACCTTGTCAGCTAGGCTATCTGGTAGCCCTGGGTTGGAAACTTGGGCGCATTTAAGAAAGGAGTACCATACTAGATGTGAGAATTAACTGGTCTCTGTGGACTCCTCTCAGCGCTTGTGGGTTTCCTGATCCGAATCTTGGGATCATTTTTACTGACCATCTGCATTGCTTGTTTTCAACACAGAGCTTGTCATGCCGACTCTTTCTTTTATAGGGAGATCATATTTCCCTGTCAATCCTATAGTGAGATTTTGCTTATGCTGACATTCTTTCCAGTGTATATTTTTCTTTTGCTGCTTAAAACTTTTGGCATCTTTATTGCATGAATAAACATCCATTCATCTTTCTACTTTCTTCCTGTCACTACAAGCTGGTGGAATATATGCTCCTCACATGTGATCTGTGGAAGAGCTTTGCTTACCACCTGGCGACTTTACTCAAACTTGGAGCCCTCAAACTTCTGTCTCATGACATTTTATGACCTTTCTTTGCTTGCCAAATGAGTTTGGCAACATTTTCTGGAAGACAGTATTTGTGACATCATGTTATTCTTCTTGGTTTTGAAGTTGATATGCTTACTTTCATGCACATACATAGGAATAAGTTTCTAGGGCTGGACAGTTTTGCTATTTGTTTGTCATTTTACTTCTAAATTGTTTATTTCTTGTTTTTATCTTACCTCAGTGTTACCTGTACTTCTGATATCCAGTATGGATGAAGCTTGAGTGTATTCACATGGAGACTTTAAGTTCTAATGTTTTCTGTTGCTGCTCAGATATGAAGCTTGGGTTATATATAATTTCTTGTCTCTGTGCTTGGCGTGGGTTGGTGGCCCTGGAGCTGTTGTGCTAAGTTTGAGTGGTCGGTCTTTGAAGCCTTCGTTTTGTCTGATGACGTGTTGCTTTCCTCCAATACCATTAGATGGGTAAGTGAACATGTGATACAACATTTTTCTTAGTTGAACTCATTACATTACTTCTTGGAGACTTTGGGCCTGAGTTACTTATAACAACAGGTAGTTTTAGGTACAAGAAAGGATGATGCTGGTTTAATGAATAGTTGTGATGTATATCCCATTATCTGTATGTGGATGGTCAAGAAAAATGCAGTTTACTTGTACTGTCATTTGAAAACTCTGGTGGTTTGAAATCCATGATCGATATGTCTTTTACCAGGAATAAATTCATTTGGATTTGTTGATGCTGTGCAGGCGTTTCATACGGAGGTGCAAGCAAGGTTGTTTACAGTTTGTGATTTTGAAGCCCATTTTGGTGTTAGCGACATTTATACTTTATTCCAAGGGGAAATATGAAGACGGAAACTTCAGTGCAAATCAATCCTACCTTTATCTTACCATAATCTATACAATCTCATACACTGTAGCCCTCTATGCGCTGGTCTTGTTCTATGTAGCGTGCCGAGATCTACTTCACCCTTTCAATCCCGTTCCGAAATTTGTCTTAATCAAATCAGTTGTTTTCCTAACATATTGGCAGGTAGAATTTCTCTGACTTTGATGAGTTGTGACTGCGTAAACTTTTATTTCTTCTCATTATCGTGTAAAGAAAATCTTGCATTTTCTTATTGTTATTTGTCTTGATTGAGGAGATTTTTATCTAGTCATTCCTTTCGTTGCTGTTGTTATTCGTTTGAAGGGAAGTGGATATGTATGAGATGGAAGTGTGCTCTTTTTCTTTTTATTGATTACTGTTTTTACTCATTACCTAAGTCTCAAGATTATGATTATAAAGTGATGTGATCTCACAATCACTTCAGAGGATGCTTTTGAGTCCCATTGCAGCATACATAAACGGAATTAAGCAAAGTGCATAGAAAAGCATCACAGACCTAGTTTATTTACATGCTCCTATGTGGCATCGACTGTATTTGAAACTGATGCATGTTACCGGATCTTGCTGGGTGATCGATTGTAGCTCTAGCATGATAGGAAGGCAAATGAAGCATCAAATTAGTAGATTTATTGGGGTGGAATGAGGTTTTGGTCAATGCTTTACTTTTTCCCTTGTAATGCTGCCTGGTAGCGGGTGTGTTTCAACATGATTTATACAGTTGCATTCTTGTTTGGAGATCTTTGACCAATCTTCTATTGTCTCACTGTTTAGATGTTTCTTTTGTAGGGTGTCTTGGTGTTTCTTGCTGCCAAGTCTGGCTTTATAAGAGATGCTCAGGATGCGGCTGAGTTCCAAAATTTCATAGTTTGCGTTGAGATGCTTATCGCTGCTGTTGGTCACTTTTATGCTTTCCCCTACAAGGAATATGCTGGTGCAAATATTGGTGTCTCTCCTGGTCTCACGGGGAGCCTTGCACATGCATTGAAGTTGAATGACTTCTATCATGACACAGTTCATCAGGTGAGTGAGTTGTTTGTTGCTATGTGGTCTAAATTGTCATTCATTCAAGACAAAGTTACTTTGATTGTCAACAAGCAGCAACAGGCAAGAAAAGGTTGAAGTCTGACTAGGGTTTATGTTTTAACTACTGAAGTACGTTCTCCACAAAGTCGGCAGTTTAAATTTGGTGACCTCATTAACTCATTGGACAATGCTTAAACATTAGTTTTAAGAGTGAGCCTTGCATATAACTAATATATGGTATACACCAGAGAGGAAGGGAGGACTTTCCTTACTTACTGGGGTGGCTTTTCTATATTGTTGACTTTTATTAGGAAAATATGTCTCTAACAACAGGGGTGACTTTTTTTGTAAAAAGGACGCTTCCTTAACAACATGGGTGACTTATTCATTAGGTATATACCATACATTTTTTTTTGGTCTTGAGGTATATACCATACATTAGGTCTACAGTAATCGACCTCTTAAAAGATGTTAAGGAGACCTGGATGTTAGGAAACTTAGATGTTAAGTTGCGCTGTCAGTTTTGCGTAGTTTTAATATAGTTCCTGCCCTATAATTGTCACACAATTGTGAAGACCTTGCTTGTGATTAACTATGTGCCCATATTGCCATACTTGTATTTATACATATTTTACTTTCACCTGGATTAGTTTGCACTCTGTAGAGGTTGAGATAATCTGGTCTCGTGCTGTCTTTGTATTACAATGATTTTTAAGGAAGACTCATTCTTTCTACACCATATGCTGCAGTTTGCGCCAACTTATCACGAGTATGTGCTTTACAACCATAGTGACGGTGAAGAAGGACCAAGGAAATACCGATCTCGTACTTTCGTGCCCACAGGGCAGGAAATGGATGCAGTTAGAAGAAATAAGCACATTTACGGTAACAAGCTGGACGACATACAGCTCTCTAGCCAGTCGTCCTCTGCCACGAGTGGCACGAGCACACCAACGATTCCCGTGGCTGGCCAGGACTCGAAATCAGAGAACATGAAGTCTTCCCTTCTTGTGGATACTTCGAATACTCTATCAGTCTCATACGATATGACTCTTATTGATCTTGACCTTTCCACGTATCCATCAAAGGTTCCTGCCGTGAATGAGACATCAAATAGATGACGAGGCTGAAGTGCTACCTGCAGGAGGTAGCCAAAGATAGTTGTCTCATGTTGTAAACACGCTCAGTTTTAAGATTAGAACCACCATTGATCAAAATAGTGTGAATATACCTCCAGCTTACATGATCTCTCTTGTGAAGATATGCTTTCATTTTACATGTACCGTCTCTATTTACGAGGTTTTATGGTCTTTTAGCTTTGTACATACTTGTGCTCTAAGCCTCTAATTCTCTCATCTACTACTATATGACTATATCCCTCTTCTGTGCACTTTCCACCCGAGGCTATGCAAAATGTGGTTTTCTGCAAGTTCTCTGTTGGTACTAAGTTTGATGTTCTATAATTAAAGCAACAGCTTCTATTCGTAACTGCATAATACTGATGTATCCAAGAACGTGGTAGCTTCTATTCGTAACTGCATAATACTGATGTACTATCCAAGAACGTGGTTTTAACTGAATATTTGCAATTCCACATACGCCATCATTGGTTCGTCTTACAAGTTAGTACAATAATGCATGGTGGCTTTCTTTGCCTTCGCCTTACGAGTAGTATGGACAAGTTTGAGTAGTATGGACAAGTTTGTTTTCTACAACCTGATCACCAAGTCTCGTAAATCACTTTTTTGTCCGCGCTTCCACCTTGGCTATCGTCACGGGTTTATGAACCATGAAGGGTCAGGTTCACATGAGATCACGTTTGAACTGTTGATTTTGAGATCTAATGGCCCAAATTACACAAAAGAAAAATAAGACATGCTTTCCCAATATGACGATAATACCAACTACTAATTCTTTTTTAATTTTATGTGATCTAGACCATCCGATCTTAAAAATCTAACAGCATAAATGTGCTATCTTGCCTTCACCATAAAGATTGTCCTCATATGATCCCGTTTCTTACTATTCTTTCATTTCAATTCCGTTTTAGTTTTAGTTCGGTTGAATCAATTCAGTGTCATTATTTCAAAATGAACGGAGACTAAAACAAAGCTAGACATGTTANCTAAACTAATACCCAGCGGCCCAGCCCAGTAGTATTAACTAAAAGAAAATAAAGAAGGGGAGATCAGAATTCAGAACGTTCTCACACTCTCTCTCCTTTCTCTGCTCTGCACTCAAAATTCTGAAATCTCAACTCAAGTTACTCACATATTCTCACTCTAAACTTCTAAAAAACTGGGCTTTCTCCGGTTGATTAAGCCTTCTGGGCAAGGTTGGAAGTGTCGTGGTGGTGATAAACGGCGGGATTTCAGCGTCTGGGTACTGATTTGTGCTAATCTTTTGAGTAATTTTACGAATTTCTGCCTCAATTAGTTAAATGTAGTTTAGGGTTTGGTACTTTGGTTGAAAAAATTTGAACTTGTTGATTACTTGATGTAGTTGCTTAATTTTTTTTTTTTTTTTTTCTGATTTCTGTTTTTATGTTAATTACCTCTCAATTTTATGCTGATGTCGCATGTTAATTACGTTGAATTATTGATATCTCATATTTTTCTACAGTATATCTATGCCTAAATCAGTTTGAGGTTGAATATGGGAGTTTGTCATGATTTCTTTTGGTTGGGGAAAGAGACAAAATGGTATTGGCAACTGATGCTTCCTTTTTTTTTTTTCAAATTTTTTTGCGTTGGATTTTATTGACCACATTCTACATAATTGGGGAGTGAACCACGTAAAAAATTCTTCCAATTGTGCAATTACTAATCAGTTACAATTAGGGTTTGGTTCTTGGGTTGGAAATTAAAATGTTTAAGTGTTAAGTTTGCTAATTGTTCTTCTAGTTGTATCGGGTGTTGAGCTTGTTGAAAATGTTAAGTGTGGTTTAGGGCTTGGTAAATTGGTTGGAAATTGAACATGTTTGACATTGCAACTGGGGAAAGATACTGTATTCTTTTTCCATGAAGATCAATTGGACAATTGAATTGGTGATTGTTTCGTGTGTAATTGTCTGATTTGTTTTTATAGAAAAGCACATGTTTCACATTATAACTAATGAAGTTGTGATGGATGGCTTTTAAAAGAAAACTCGTAAAGAACAGTTGTGAGTATTGTTTAATTTGACGCTTTATTTTTTTTGTTCACTCAGATACATTGTATTTTGTTTTCAAGTATTGTGATGTGGTCTGTTGCTTTTCTCTCAGCTGCGTTCTCTCTCTCATTCTCGCTCTCACTATTGGTCCCGCCAACGTACCACGACTACCTTGATCGACTGATTCCTTTCTCTCTTCCAGGCAAGCGACCTCTGTCTTTCCTTTTCTTTGCAAAGCTGATTTCGTTTATGGTTTGCATATGATGTATTTATGCTTACAATATTTCTGGTTTTGATTATTATATGCATCAAACTGTGAATTCTAGGGTATATATCGCAATTTTTTTGACAATCTATTGGGGTTAATTCCAGGGTTTTGATAATTGTTAGTTTAAGTGTTTGCCTTCCAATGCTTATTTATTTTCACATATTGCTTAGCTCTCTGTCTTTGCTCTTATTCGTGAACTGCGAGTGCTTGTGTTTGGTTATTGATCAGTTGTGTTAGACAAGTTGGAGTTCAAGCAAAGTTTCTTCGCTGAAATATTTGTGTTTCAGTCTTCTATGAAGTGTTCCATGCATTGAGAGCTCACCTTTTTTTAGTTGAGTGACCGTATATTGTAATACCTTTGGAGTCTTTGATTGTCACTGCTCATTAGTTTCACCGTTTTCTTTAGCTGCTCGTACTTATTCTGCTTAGTTGTAGGAGGCACATGCATTTGCTAATGCTATACTATCTCTGTTAGATATTTAGCTGTCAGTGCAGAGGACAATGTCTCCCATATATATTTAAAAAGGTAGAGGGGTATAGGCTAGCTAGTACGTAGTTGCATTACCTGGAATCAAAAGGAAGGATTCTTAGTCATAATTGTATTAAATTCAAGATAAATAGCATGTAGTTTCACTTGCTCATATAATTAACTAGATAATGCTTGTATTCCTGGTCTCTTATTCTTTTTTTCAATGGATTTACATTTACCATTTGGTGTCATTGGTTTGTTGATAAGAAGCTGATAGTAGTAGTACTATCACCTATTGCTCATTTCTATGTTACTCGGACTTTTTCATATCACCTCATGTACTCTTGCCGGCTCCTCGACACTTCGACGGGGTATGGACACTTCCTTTTAGGCCAGAAACTCACAAAAAATTCCAAAAAAGAACCAAATTGTCCATAGTTGTTCATTTAAAAGACCAATTTCATAATTCGGGGGCTTGGAAATTGATGGTTATCTTATGAGTCTCTGTTGTGGCAGATTGATCTGAAGTGACTTTTCAGCACAGGGAAGCTAAGTTTGTTTTTTATTAACTATAAATGTGGTGTATTATATTTCAAGCAACTTTTTTAGTGACAATAAGTTGCAACACCTAAATAATGGGAAGTTCAATAGGTTTTACAGAACATTGGAGATACTCTTTTGTTTTCATTTTGTTATCCTTTTGCTTGAGGTACTGGGAGGCAAAAGACGGATTTCACAATTCTTATTAATGCCTTCTAGAATAGCTAAGTTGGAACCTGACCAAACACCAAAAGTTGAAAATGTATTGTTTATTTAGAAGTGAAATTTAAGTTCTAGTGCCCTCGAAACAGGAGCTTTAGTTTGGATTTGTTATGATTTAATTTGGGAGTTTCTATGAGGTCCATATTCTCAATTTACAGCTGTTTTTGTGCTTTTGTGATGTAGGTACCATTGACTCTTTTTTTCCCCTATTTTCTTTTCTGTTGCTCTTGCTCTTGCTGTACTGATGATCAGAATAGTTTATTTTTCTTTCATGGCACTGTTTGGTGAAGTTGTTGGAGATTTTATTTGGACTTGGGAGGAATTGTTATAGAATATAGAAGGCGAATATTGATTAATAAAGGTGAAGGTGTGGGCTTGAATTAAGTGGCTAACTTCATTTCAATCTTAAACTTAAGTGCTCAAGCGCGTTTAAAAGGAAAGCGATGGCTGGATCAGCTGGCCCAAAAGCCAACCTGGCCCATCATCATATGCAATTGGTTCCAGCCCCATTAAATAGCTGTACATGTATTTTCTTGATCCAAGCTGGTGGTTATGTCATGGCCCAGACCTTTGTACTACATTCGTCAAACTACAAATTGAATTGATGTTATTTCTTGATCCTAGCCAGTGGCTATTCATTCCTGCTTCATGAATGTGAGCTTTAAGAGTACTCTTTCAATTTTTTTTTTTTTTTTTCTTGTTAAAAATTTGTTCTATGTTGATGGTGGGGCTAGATCACCTAACTGGATGGATGCTGCAGGTGAAAAGGTAATGGCAGAAGGAGAGGAAGACTTGCCCCGGGATGCTAAGATTGTAAAATCATTGTTGAAATCTATGGGTGTGGAGGAGTATGAGCCTCGTGTTGTACACCAGTTTCTAGAGCTTTGGTATCGATATGTTGTTGATGTCTTGACAGATGCACAAGTCTACTCGGAGCATGCCTGCAAAGCCACAATTGACTGTGATGATATTAAGCTTGCTATCCAGTCGAAAGTGAATTTCAGCTTCTCTCAACCACCTCCTCGAGAGGTACTTTTAGCTGTCATTTTTCTTTCCTTTGGGTGTTTTCTTTTGTAAATGGAATCGATGTATGCTTTTTATAATATTTTTTGTTGGATGCTAGCATGAAACTTGCTTGCTGTTGTATGTCTTGTTTACGTGCTTCACGTTCTGTAAATCTAACATTGACTCATGGAAGGCTTATTTTAGCGCCGCCAAACTTTGCTAAGTTGTTTGCTACATGCCTAGATCTGAAACAGGGTGTTTCTTAAGTTGTTTATGGATTGTACAGGGTGATGTCAAATAACAATAGCCAAAGCTCAGCAATTGTTGTCTATCTGTCATTATTTGCTGATACATTCTCTACATCAAATAACATAAGACTTTTAGAACTTTCAATCTTTTCTTTATACTCCCTCCATTTCGCTAAAATCTTGTCGCCCAAAGTCTTCACAGTCAAAAGTTTTCAAACTTTTACCATTAATATATGAAAAGTATAATGATTTTCAAAGTAAAATTAATATTTTTGGATTCAAATACTGTAGTATTTTCAAAATATCAAATTTTTATAAATTTTCGAGTTTATATAAATACAATTATTTATAGTCAAAGTGCCGTGTTGAAGACCATGCACAGTTTGGGCGACAAGATTTTAGTGAAATGGAGTATTAGTTTGCTTTGTGAAGATTTGAAATTCTGTGTTGGTTATTGTGCTTCCTGGACCCCCTCCTCACAACTTGTCAATTTCTTTCTGCTATGCAATCAGATTCTTTCAGAATCAGACCCTGAATGCTTTGATTTTTCGCCTGTTCCCTGCTTGCTTTAGAGAGTTAGCTAACATAACAATCTACCTTCCCTGTTTATTTGGTGATGTTTGAGATTTTGCATATCTTGATTGTAGACCTATAATTCACATTTTAGAACATTACGGAAGTTTTGACATTTATGCTGCTGGACCAGGTCCTACTGGAGCTGGCTAGAAACAGGAATAAAATCCCGTTACCTAAGACTGCTGGAGGCCCTGGGATCCCCCTTCCACCCGAAGAAGACACACTGATTAGCCCTAATTACCAACTAGTGATACCAAAGAAGCAGCCTCTCCAGGTATTGGAAGAGACAGAGGAAGAAGAAGAAGCTGCTGCTCCTAGTTCGTCTCAAGAACCAAAGACTGAGTTGCCACAACTCACTCCACAAAGGGTCTCTTTCCCTCTTGGAGCAGCAAAGCGTCCCAAATGACCTCTACCCATTATTAATCCTAACGCTGTATTGCGTGCAGTCTCTCTCTCTTTCTCTAGGTAGGAGCTCTTCAGTGAGCATCCCAAAAGGTTATCTACTTCGGATATATGGCCAATTCGAAGCTTCTTTGTCTGGAAAACTGTCATGAACGTGAGCAGAAATCACCTGTTTCTGACCACTTGTAGTAATTAAATATGACACTAACAACAGGTAATATTGAGCTTATGTATGGTATTTGTATACATTGAAGGATCCTATGTTGAGTGTGCTGGATCTCAGTGAAAGAGTTTTTCTCTCATGGCTTGATAGTTGAAATCCATCTCCAATGTACGTTATGTATGCATGTCCTTTGAAACCATGATATACTGTGTTCTTAAAGGTCTAAGAATGTTGAAGGAACTTTGTTTATTAAGTTGTAGAGGACATAATGGTTATGGAGTTTGTTTACTTGTAAGTATATGTGATTATAATGTAAATTATCACTTTTTTTTAGGGTAGAGGTCGAAAAAAGAGGGAAATACGTGGATAAAAGAAACGTATAATAGATTATAGGGGCTAATGTGATTACATTTGTTCAAGTTGAAGCAATGTAATCAATATAAGAATATTTATGAAGTAACTAAAAGATAAAGTCATTTGAGTTCAGGTGTTTTTTGTTCATTTATTTCACTACATATCCTTCTACAATTGTCATAATTTCTACTCCCTCCGTTTTTTAAAAATCTTGACAGAGGGAAAATGCACGCAAATTAAGGAAAATTATTTTGTGCATTGACCCCCCTAAAATGCCCTTACTCACTCCCTTACAAAAGGGGGTGTGTGGGATTAAAAGAAGGGTAAAGAAGTACTTTCATCATATTTTCTTTACTATTTTAAGCCATGTAAAGATTTTAGGGGAACGCCTAAAATAGACTCCGTCAAGATTTTTAAAGAACGGAGGGAGTATTACTATTAGATAACCATAGGTAAATATATTGTAATCATCGTTATATCAAAGTTAAAGTCCATAATATATTTCTTTTTAGGTGTTTTTTTGCCAAATTATTCCACGGGAATATGTACTCTCTCCACACACACACACAGACAGTCGCATGCACAGTGAGTACAATGAGATTGCTTTTTTTTTTTTTTTTTTTTTTTTCATGGCTATTAATAGATATTGCTTGGATTATAAGAAAATTACCAATAGGCACGTTTTATCGTAGCACCTTTTAGAAATTACAAGATGCATTTCTTATAAATTACTTTCACAAATGCCATTGCATGATCAGCCTAAAGCTACAACAAGGTTTAAAATTAGGAGGACTTCTTCCATGAAAACACTAACTGGTGCCCAAGGAAATCATCACTTCTTTTGGTTTCCGTAATCAAAGTTGGAAAACTTTAGATTCAATGAAACATGATAAATGATTTAATTAAACGGCGTGAATCAAGAATAAACAAACACACTAAATCTATTGATTCAAACTAAGCAAATCAAAAGTTTTAATAGTCACCACTAAAACCACCATATAGAGGTGTCTATTGCAAATAAAAGTTTCAATCGGTCCAAAAACTAGTTTGGGGACAAATGGGAAACCATAGCTCAAATATAACATACTCCCTCCGTTCTTTAAAAATCTTGACGGAGGGGAAATGCACGCAAATTAAAAAACTTTCATATAGTTTAAAAGTTTCACTATTGTCCTTAGAGGAATGATGAATTAAAAATCAGAAATAAGGAAGAGAGAGAATAAGTGGGAAATTAATTAAAAATTTGTGAGAGGAAGAGAGAGGGAGGAAGAGAGATGGATTAAAATAAGAAAAAATTGTCGGGAACCCCTCTTTATGTTACACTTTTTGTCAAAAATCCCCCTTTATAATTTTTTTTGTCAGGAACCCCCCTATAAGTGCATTCCGCCCATGTCAGACCCCCTCTCCGGCCAAATGTGCTTATATCCGGTTAGATTTTTAGTTTTAGGACAATTTTGCCCCTCCTCTTCTTCTTCCTTATCCTTCACTGTTTCTCTCTCTCTTTAACACTTTCCCTCCATCTCTCTCTCCTATCTAACATTCAATTGCAAAAAGAAAAGAAAAATCATGATTTCCTCCACTATTTTCAACCATTTCCTGCACTCTATAGAGGTAATTTTCCTCCCACCAACCTTTTTTTTTTCTTTTTTCTTCATCTTCTTCACATTTACGGCCATTATCGTCAACTTTGCCAAGAAAAATTTCTCCCGCCACCCTCCTCATTTAGTCTTATATTTGAGAATAGAGCAAGGTTTCTCACAAATTGCAAAGGATTGTTACCTTGAACTTGACATGACTGTCAAAATGAAATTAAAATCAACAATTTTGGCACAATTAAGTATGAACATTCATATCTAATTTATATATTAACATTAACTATAAGCAATTTTGGGAGAAACTTTTTCCCCCAAAAAACCCTAATTTGAACATCCCTTGCCAACCAAAAAAAAAAAAAATTGGGAGAAAAGAAAAAATTATAGTAGTTTTAGAATGTGAAATGAAGAAAAAGAGAAGAGACAAACATTAGCAACAATGGAGTTCAATTTTGAGCTTTAATCCATTCTCATAGTAGAAGAACAAGGAAGAAGAAGAGAGGATAGAGAGATTTGAGAAATCAAAG
>BSSO01002622.1:0-18725 GCA_030267885.1 Mesembryanthemum crystallinum
GAACTAACGAAAATCACCAAAGTAAAACTAATTTTCATATTACTGGTAACCAAAGTGGGAATATGCAAAATTAAGGTTACCAAAAAATGATTATGCCATACCCCAGGTAACCAAAGTGAAATTTTCCTAAGATTAAAGACTTTTGATATAATTGTTGGTAATGCAAACCAAATTAAAAGTGGGAAGTGTTGGTCTCAAGGTTTTAAAGCTTGACAAAGTTTTACTCTCACATTGTTATTGGTATTTGAAAAACTCTCCCTATATATGGATTGGGCTAGTCACTGGGCCTTTTAGCGCATCAACTCTAAACTAAATAGAAAGCCCATTTACACGAGCAATATCCAATATGGAAAATTTTGGCAACAAGTAGCTCTATTAATTAAAACTCTTGATCAATTTCAACTTGTCAAGATTTTAGTAAAAGGCTATATTTTTGCTAAACATAGCCAAAATGGAGACATAATATTATATTACCTAAATATATTCACATGTTGGTGATTTTTTCTTCCCGAACCGTTTTGGACGTAGCATAACTAGCGATTTACTCGTGACAGAGGGAGTATAAAAAACAAAATGACTTAAAAAAAGAAAAAAAAAAGTAATTGGTGATTTAAGGGCTGACCTCCAAATTCAAGATGATAGCAGCATCACGGACTAAGATAGCAGAAGGGTAAGAGAGAAGAGGATCCAAGATCCGCAAGTCACGAGCATGAATCCCGACCCGCTGCATAATGGCGTGCTTATTAACCTCCAACACGGTGGCTCTTCCATCGGAATCCACCACCATCCACCCTCCGCCACCGCCTCGGCTCTGCATCGCAACCTCCATTTGCGGTGGCGGCGTTTCCGCCGGAACAATCTGCCCACATTGCTCTCCTCGTCTTCCCATAATGGAGTAGGAGTATTATATTCTGATCTCTCAATTATTTTTTGATCGATTTCACTACTGCCAGTATATATGTGAAAAGGTTGAGCAGCAGGTTGTGATTAAAATAGGGATGTGGAGAAGGTACCACATGGTGCAGGATGGGGAAAGATTCTGAATTCTGATCACCTTATTTGTTCTTGGCCTAGTAATAAACACTCCCACTTTTATTACTATTACTTTATTATAGTAGGACTTAAATTATTATATAACCACTCTTATGGAGTAATTATAGGTATTAGATTATGCTAGGTTGGGCGGCAAGGTGCATCATCTAATTTACAAGGGAGTTCTTGTTTTGCATCATGATGTTTTTAGGAGTAGCTATTTAATTAGAATGTTTTATTTTTTATTTTAGAAAAGGAGAGCAAGCCCGGTTACATAGATATACATAGTAGTAGTTATTAGAGTTTGGTTTGCTTCTCACTATACATGGCTTATGTTATAATTATCGCCTATCTGAATTCTGAATCCAATTCCTGCAAATGTTTTTAATTGCTTCATACTCACTATTCTGCTATAAGGTTTGAGAAACATAGCGAATGATCACTTTAGAATCGAACTCAATAGTTTTGGGCTCTTCCATGCGCCGCTTGAATTTGGCCCCACCTAGGTGCATCGTTACTTATTAGGTGGATCCCAGAGACTCCATCGTATTTTTGGGGGCTGTCCCGAACGACCTAACTCCCTTTCACCAACGATTTCCGTGTTCGGGGCCACGTAGATGGGTGACAAGTACAGGGCCTATGAGAGCTCTTAGGGTCTGAACTTTGGCCCCATGATCCTCCCACGTCCCTGTTGGGAGTGTCCACTCAATATCGTGGAAAAATAATACATTTTCATTATTACGGTTCCAAGGCCCCATTTTGCCCACGATTTTGCGCTCTTCCAAGCGCCAGTTGAGTTTCACTCCAACGGTGTGTATGGTGAATTAGGAGGACCCATAAGTCCCCCTCGTGGACAAAGGGGGCATTCCGAGTTGTCTTAGTACCTTTGTACCCACGTTTTTGATGGTGAGGGCCTAGTGAAAGGGTAACCAGTATGGGGCCTATAAGAGCTCTTATGGACCCATTTCCCGGCCTCAGTCTCCTCCCATGTTCCTATGGTTATGGTTTGCCTATGCATTTTAGTCAAAAAATAACACACTTCCATTTTTGAGGTTTCTTGACCCCATTTTGCCCTCTTATAGTCCACGGTTTTGGACCCTCACGGGCACCGGTTGAGTTCTACTGAATCGGCATGCGTGGCGACTTAGGGGGACCCATGAGACCCCCTCATGGCTCAAGGGGCGTTCCAAGTGGCCTAAATACCTTCACACCCACGTTTTTGGCGCTCAGGGCCTCGTGTTAGGATGATAAGTATGGGGCCTTCGATGGCTCTTACGGACTTGGTTTCTGTCCTTGGGCTCCTCCCACGTTCTTGTGGGGGTGTATGTGTGTTTTCGTGTCAAAAAATTCACTTTCATTTTCTTATAAATTTGAGATCCCATTTTACCCACTTATATAGCCTATAATTGTAGGCTCTCACAGCATTCGTTGAGTTTCTCTCAACTGAAGTATTTTGTGATTTAGGAGGACCTATAAAACCCCTCAAAAAGGACATTCCAAGTGACCAAAATTTAACCTTCTACACGAGTCGATCACACCCTAGTCTAATTTTTCTCATCAAATGCAATTTAATCAACTGCTCTTGACCCCATACGGCCATGCCTTGACCCACGTCCATGGACTAATTATTTACGACTACTAGTACTGTCCAAGTGGTCTCTTGGCCCACAAAATGAAGGATCGGAAGAAAATATGAAAGGAACCAAAGACAAAAGTATCCTCTTCAGAGGTACTCCTAATAAATACTAATCCGGTGTGTCCGATCAATTCTTGGTTAAATTTTTCTTTCTTTTTTTTTTTTTTTTAATTATAAGTTACACGAGTGTGTAATCAAATTCAAAAGTGGCGTTGTGAATTTTACAAGTTGGCGTAGTTGATTTTACAAGTTGGCGTAGTTGATTTAGATTAAGTAGAGTTTAGAAAAAATTATATTTTTGATTGGAAAATAGTTAGATATTTCATTTAAATCTGTTTTTAGGAAAAATTAAATTATGCTATTAACAGTAAGCTATCAACATCTACAAATGAAGGAATTCAACAGCATAGAGATCCAAAATATCATAATACATTCGAATCCAACTGGTTAGATGTTTGATGAGTGTCATGCATAGAAGAGTTCAAATTTATGAACAAATATTTATTAGATTTGTTTAAAAAACAAATTTAAAAGTTATCCATTACTACTAATTTATTCTTGAAGATGCACTTAACTATGAATAGAGTTTTATGCAAACTATGTGAATTAAATATCTCAGCTGTCAAATATAATATTGAACAACATAGATTTTGAGATTATGTTCACACCTAAAGACACTTTGAATCCAAACCTATTTGACACCTAGGGGGATTTTGAGCCGATAATTAGAGTTAAAACATTTGAGATTCTTAGTTCGCATAATTCACACATAATTTAATTTTGCATCTGAATCTAAGTCCCTGACTATTTTCTTTTAGATGTAGTTCAAAACAGATCGAGTCGAGTAAAGATGGAGCTTTCAATTATGTGACATTAATATATTTATATATCATAATGTTCAAAGTTTATAAATTAAGATGGTTATTATGGGCAACATTTTAACCATCCTCACTTAAGATTGTTGTGGTAACTTTAGCTCTTTTACTATTTTGATGGGGTGTATTTCGAATTCAATCCAGGTAGTTTTCGAATCAAGTTTTAATTATACATATATATATATATATATGGTCACTTTAGATCGAGTGATCTTGACATCTTGTTCAATATAATTTGAATCTGGGGTTGATTAGAATCTTATCAAGTTAATATTGGTTATAATATTTTCGACATGCATAATTTTTATGTGTGTGTTAGACAATTCGAGTCAACTTTCTCAAGTAATATAATACAATATACTGGTTTTTTTTTTTTCAAGGGTCACTTCAAATCGACTTATATTGTTCAATTTAATTTGATTATAATGTATATTAGTACTCAAAAGATATAAGGTGCTACTTTTTTGAGAAAATGTCATATTTGCTTTCATTTGATAGGGATGATAGCATTTAAAATGAAAAGGGCATAGAATTTCCTCATCAACATATTCTCAATATTTATATACCTAACTAGCATAAACTCTGTTGCATTCAAAATTCATTACATAACTGATTGTATAGGTATAATGCAAGTTCAGGAATATAAATTTGAATTTAAACCGTTTCAAGAACATAAACTTAAGTCAAAATAACTAAAAAGTTATAGTATCTGTTTTCGACATCCTAACAAATGATTGTAATAAAAAAAAAAAAAATAGAAATTGAACTAACAAACTAAGAAGATGCCAATCAAATTAGAAGGAAGGAACCACTATAATGGCATTATGGCATGATCCTTTGAGGCATATTCATCTATATCCCTTTTTTTTCCTTTTTAATACCCATGATCCTCAATGTATCTTTCCTATCATGAATTGGTGGTTCCCTTTAGTTTTTGCCCATCACACAAAATTCCCTCCACCAAAACAAATCACCTATCATTTCCTACCCATAACCAACGGCCACGATCCACCTCCCTTTTCCATCCAACGGTCCAAATTCCCTCTCACTCTTAACGGCCATCTATGATTCAAAACAGATTTGCTGGGCCCCACTTTTCCCACAAAAATCCTCTCATCACATTACATTTACTCTCACAATCCCATCTTCTTCTCTTTGCTCCTCACCCCAACCAAAAGAGGAGAGAGAAAGAGACTGAAGAAATTTTCCTCAAGCTTTCAACAATGGCGGCTTCATCTTCTCTCACTCTCTCTCATCAGTCTCTCCTCTCTCACTCCCTCCCCCACCCCAAATCCTCCGCTGCCGTCGCCGCTGCCTCCCTCTTGATCCCCACTTCTTCCACCAACCCCTCCGCTAAGCTCCTCCTCAAGTCCACCTCCAGGAGGCGGCGCGTGGCCTCACGCGCCTCCGTAGTAAAGGCGGCGGTAGCGGAAACTCTTGAAAAGACCGACAGTGAGCTGGTGGAGAAGTCGGTGAACACGATTAGGTTTTTGGCGATCGATGCGGTGGAGAAGGCGAATTCGGGTCACCCGGGTTTGCCCATGGGTTGTGCTCCGATGGGTCATATATTGTACGATGAGGTGATGCGGTACAACCCGAAGAACCCGTATTGGTTTAACAGGGACCGGTTTGTGCTATCGGCCGGACATGGTTGTATGCTTCAGTATGCCCTGCTTCACCTTGCTGGTTACGACAGTGTTCTGGTAATTTGCTTGATCAGTTGTTTATTTTTTATTTTATTTTTTTGCAGTTTATTGTTATGGCGCTGGATTTTTGATAATATAAAGGATTGATTGGATGAAACTTGGCACTTAGGGATTGGCTGGTAGCTTTTTTTGGATAAAATATAGTCACGAATCGAAATGCTGAATTTGGATATTTGTTTGTTCTTTTTCTTCTAAAGTGCTTAGATAAAGCTTTTGATTTAATTGACTTGTATGTTCATTAAGTTGATTTCATCGTCCTCAACCTGCAGTTAGTTAATTTTAGCTTTTTTTTTTTTTCACGATTATCATTTATTTAGTTCTCAATTCAATTGAAACGAAGACACCTAGCTAGTTGCTACTTAAATAAGCATATTACGCGACATGCTGATCTTGAAATTTAATAGTCATTCGTTAAAGAACAAACTATTCAAAAGCTTAAAATAATGACTGAAGCTCTAGCGTGGATAATGCATGTACCCCGGCCTTCAAACTTAAGATCTCCACTCTCCAGTTCCTTATTATTTTTGTACAATGTTAATGAATAGACTCAAGAAAAAGTTTAAGCTAACGATTAACGGATGAAGGCTCAATCAAGTATTTTCCAAATTTTGGATGCCATATCAGTATATTGCAACTTGCTCAAAATAACTGCAAAAGTCGCCTTCGGATGTTCATGAAATGAGATAGATTGAGCACGTTCCCGTTGTACAAAAACAGTCCAATTGTATGGGAGTGGTCCTTGATTGTTGTAATCCATTAGTGGAAGGATCATTGTGCTTCAATTTTTGTCAAACTGAAACCCATTGTTCAATTCATTGTTTATTATCAGTGTTCTCATTGTTCACTTTGTATGACTCCTGTAGCCTGTGGGTCTCTCAAACTTAAAACAGTCTCCCAAAATCTCTGATATCAGGGATGTTTTGCTTAATAAATTATCTGCAGTTTAGTGTATTGACAATCCAATTGTTGCACTAATTTTTGTCATGTGAAACTTGAACTTCCATTAATGGAACAGGAAGATGACTTGAAGTCTTTCCGCCAATGGGGAAGCAGGAGCCCTGGTCACCCCGAGAACTTTGAGACACCCGGGATTGAAGTCACCACCGGTTTGGCCTCCTTTTTGATCAATCTAGTGAAATTGATTAGCAACTTGTTATATGCAAAATTCTCTGTGTAAGCATCTAATTGCATTATTTTCCTCTGATGCAGGACCACTTGGTCAGGGTATTGCCAACGCTGTAGGTTTGGCTCTTGCAGAGAAGCATTTGGCTGCTAGATACAACAAGCCTGATGCAGAAATTGTCGATCATTACACGTAAGAGAAAAGAAACATTGTTCTCCATGAATTCTTCTTTGATTTACAGTTATATACTTGCATTTGACTTGTCACTGAGATTGTATCTGTTTATTGTGCTTTGTTTTGCTTGTATGTTTTAGATACTGTATCCTTGGAGACGGTTGCCAAATGGAAGGAATTTCAAACGAAGCTTGTTCCCTTGCTGGTCACTGGGGACTAGGGAAACTAATTGCCTTCTATGATGACAACCACATTTCCATTGATGGTGACACTGCCATTGCCTTCACCGAGAATGTTGATCAGCGGTTTGAGGCCCTCGGCTGGCACATTATCTGGGTCAAGAATGGTAACACTGGGTATGATGAGATCCGTGCTGCCATCAAGGAAGCCAAGGCAGTCACAGACAAGCCTACTTTGATCAAGGTTTGCTCATTACTATGAATTGGGAATTTTTTCAAGATCTTTTGGTAGTTGATCAGTATTTTGAGTGTATCTTGTGTTCTATATATGCAGGTTACCACTACAATTGGTTTTGGATCGCCTAACAAGGCCAACTCATACAGTGTTCACGGAGCTGCATTGGGTGCCAAGGAAGTCGATGCTACAAGGCAGAATCTTGGTTGGCCATATGAGCCATTCCACGTTCCTGAGGAAGTAAAGAGGTGAGCAACAAAAGCAACTCTCATAGCTTTCCAAATCAAGTGCCATATTGCTAGCTATATGATTGTGTTCTTTCACACTTTCGCAGCCATTGGAGCCGCCATACTCCTGAAGGAGCTGCCCTTGAAGCTGAATGGAACGCCAAGTTTGCAGAGTACGAGAAGAAGTACGCTGCAGAAGCAGCAGAGTTGAAGTCCATCATTACTGGTGAATTACCTGCTGGGTGGGAGAAAGCACTTCCTGTAAGTATCAATTCCCAGTTCATTTCATCGTCTCTATATAGCTCAGTTTAGTTCAGTTCTACAACTTACTTTTTCTCTCACAAATTACTATTCTATTCATTTGTTGAGTTCTGCACTATTAAGTTGAAATGAAAAGAGCATTAATCTCATATTCTTTCAAGCCTAATGGCTTTGGCATAATATCTCTCTCTTATTTTGCAGACTTACACACCTGAGGTCCCAGCTGATGCAACCAGAAACCTATCTCAAACGTGCCTAAATGCCCTTGCAAACGTTCTTCCCGGACTTATTGGTGGTAGTGCAGATCTCGCTTCCTCCAACATGACCTTGATGAAAATGTTCGGAGACTTCCAAAAGGAAACACCTGAAGAAAGAAATGTCCGTTTTGGTGTTAGGGAACATGGAATGGGAGCCATCTGCAATGGCATTGCCCTACACAGCCCAGGTTTTGTCCCCTACTGTGCCACCTTCTTTGTCTTCACAGATTACATGAGAGGAGCGATGAGAATCTCCGCCTTGTCAGAGGCTGGAGTGATCTACGTGATGACCCACGACTCAATTGGGCTTGGAGAGGATGGACCAACCCATCAGCCCATCGAGCACCTAGCCAGTTTCCGTGCCATGCCCAACATTTTTATGCTCCGACCAGCAGATGGGAACGAGACAGCTGGAGCATACAAGGTAGCAGTCGAAAACAGAAAGACCCCATCCATCCTAGCTCTGTCTAGGCAAAAGCTACCCAACTTGCCAGGAACTTCCATTGAAGGAGTTGAGAAAGGAGGGTACATTATCTCTGACAACTCTTCAGGTAACAAACCTGATGTGATTCTTGCTGGAACTGGTTCTGAGCTAGAAATTGCTGCCAAAGCCGGTGATGAGCTCAGGAAAGAAGGCAAAACTGTTAGGGTCGTGTCCTTAGTGTCATGGGAGTTGTATGAGAAGCAATCCGATGAATACAAGGAGAGCGTCTTCCCAGCTGCTGTTACAGCCAGGGTAAGTATCGAGGCTGCATCAACATTCGGATGGGGGAAGTTCGTTGGTTCCAAGGGGAAAGCCATTGGTATTGACAAATTTGGAGCTAGTGCACCAGCTGGAAAGATATACAAGGAGTATGGAATTACAGTTGAGGCAGTTATTGAAGCGGCCAAATCTCTCTTTTAAGGTTTCATTTTTGCCTCTCATCTTTAATTTTTCGCGTTAACTTGTGATACTTGAGTAGACATGCTCAGATCAGAGGTGGGACGAACAAAGGTTAGCTCTTGAGATGAGTGTAGTGGAGTCGGAGGCCTAATGTGTTATGGTAAGAAATGAATCTTTACTTACTGTAAAGGAAAAGCAAACACTCAGTTCCTTCTTTTTGCAGTGTCCATTTCCTTTCTGTTGATTAAGATGAGAACTCCTTAGGCCTTCTTATGGTGAATGTTTGTTTATTTGTAATCAAAAGTCCCCTCTGTGTACTGTTCATATTCTCTTGCTGAAAAATTAATAATGACAGTAAGTCAATGAGGCTGATTTGTAAAGAAAATTTCATCTTTGATATCTGTTGGCTTTGGAAGCAGATGGCTCTATGTTTGCTAAGTGTGTTATTTCTACATATACGGGTGGTCAAATGGACCGGATAATCAATTTTATTAAACGGATCGGATTAGTGTGTGATGTTTTTTTTCATACCTTTACACAAATGAGTTAGATTTAGATAACCTTGGTCAAACCCATTTATCATGAAACAGACACAATAAAGTTTTTTTGTAATTAAGAAAATTGGAGTTGCAAAACCTAATAATAACTGTAATTTCCCAGAATCCTAATTTAAGAGCGCATGTTATAACATAATTAAATATATACCATGCAAGTTACATTCATCTCGTTAATTATATATAGTGATCAGAAATCCATTGCAGCACAGGAAAGTTAAGAGCAGGGCAACAAAATCCTACCATTAAGAAAGAATGGCAACTCCTAGGCTACTCCTCACAACAGCAACCATTGCCATAATCTTTGTACTATGGAACATCAACTCAATTTCTGCCCGAGCAACAAATCAAACACCCCAAAACCAGATTTCCCTAGTGGTAACAAACGAGGATGCAGGGGATTTTGGGGTGACTTGTTCCGGAGCTTCGAGTGCTACAAGTACTCCACTTAGTGTTTCGATAAAATCTGGAAAGGGGCAGGTAATCCCGGTGCCATTCTATGGAAGATCCGCAGTCTGTTGGGGGTTGCGAAACTCATGTGAGTCAACCCTTTACTCAGAAGACAGGGGAGATGGGTCGAAATGTAAGAACCACAAGTGCATCATTTTGGCTAATACTACTGGCACTTATCGTAGAAACCCGGATTCGCATGCATGGGAGTACCTACCAGAAAGTTGTGAGGATGGAAGAAATTAGTTATGGAGTAATTTCTAATTATGATTGTCTTGAGAGCCAGAGGTTTATGATCTGATTTTCGTTTACCAGAATAAGGTTCCTAAGATAAGTTGATAGTATCTTTCTAATTTGTTAGTAGTTGTAATGGTTGATGTTATTTTGTTAAGTTAACAATTAATTGGTACAAAGTTTACAGTTTCTTAAGCAAAATCTTGGATTTGACGGGGCTCAAACAATATTAGTTGGAGACCATAAAACGAATGTAAATACGTGATTTTGCAATAATAATATACAATGAAACTTAGTATTTGCATTTAGGCTGTCATCAAGATTACTTTTGTCCCATGACATGTGATTAGAACTACCATGATCCTCTATGATGTATAACTCATGGAGAATCGAAGAAATGAATCGTTTTGGTGTGTCAATATAAAAGCAATATTTTTCATCAATTTATCTTTTCATATGTGTAGTTTTATAAGCAAGACATGAAGGATATGATATGACAAGTAATTCAAGTTGAATCAAAAAACAGTTATGCTTTCTTTTCTGTTTTTCCCTTTTCATCTCTGTTTTCCCCTGTTCTGGTTGGTAAGCATCCAGGTTTTTGCAAATACATTTCATAGTCCACAGAGACAGGCAGAATGACGGTACCCAAGGAGTATGAATAAGATCATTATGTGACATACAGCATGAGAAAATTTCTGATTTGGTAAAAATGGATCTGCTAAACGAGTAGAATTAATCAATTTTGAGCGCAACTCAAATCCATGCGGTTTCATTCTTATTACTCATGTATTATCCTATACTAAAACTATTACTTGGATCTTACTTATCGAGTTAGTTCCATCTATCTTAAATTTTTTTTAGAACCTTAGCATATTCAATTTCATCTTTCTATAGAGTTGAGATGTTCAAATTTGTGTTGTAACAGCTTGGGAGCGCAAATTCCTATTGCGTAGGTACAAGTAGTTGCTAGGATGTGTCTTGAATTCAGTTTGATCTGAAAGGCTAATTAAGCGCCAAAGGGTGGTGTGCAAGAGGCAATCAAGGGGATTGGAACTCAGAGTGTACTCGGATTAAGAGCTACACTTGCACGCAACAAATGATTTTCTTAACTTTTTTTCCCCTTGTTATACTTGAGTAGACATGCTCAAATCAGAGGTGGGACGAACAAAGGCTAGCTCTTGAGATGAGCGTAGTGGAGTTGGAGGCCCAATGTGTTTATGGTAAGAAATGAATCTTTCGTTACTGTGAAGAAAAAGCAAACACTTAAGTTCCTTCTTTCTGCAGTGTCCATTTCCCTTTTGTTAATTAAGATGAGAACTCCTTAGGCCTTCTTAAGGTGAATGGTTGTTTATTTGTCAATAAGTCAACGAGGCTGATTTGTAACGACGACAATAAGTCAACGAGGCTGATTTGTAAAGAAAATTTCAACTCTGATCGCGATGTTATATCATGCTGTTGGTATTGGAACTTAGATGCTTTTGTGGCTCCTTATCTGGTGAAGCATTCCCTTTTTGTTATCTGTTGGCTTTGGAATTAGATGGCTTTATGTTTGCTAAGTATGTTGCTTCAACATAAATGAGTCAAACGGACCTAATAACCAATTTTATTAAACGGATTGGATTAATGTTTTTTACCGTTATACAAGAGGTATAATTAGAAACCTTTATCAAATCCACTAAATGGACACAATAAATTGTAATTAAGAAAATTGGAGTTGAAAAACCTAAAAATAACTGCAGTTTCTTCCCAAAATCCTAATTAAAAGAGCGCATGTTACAACATAATTAAAGTATATACTTACCATGTAAGTTACATTCATCTCATTGATTATATATAGTGATCAGAAATTCACTGCAGCACAGGAAAGATAGAGCAGGGCAACAAAATCTTACCATTAACAAGAAAGAATGGCAAATCCGCGGCAAATCCTTACAACAGCAACCATTGCCATAATCTTTGTTCTATGGAACTCCAACTCGATTTTGGCCAAAGCAACAAATCAAACACCCCATAGACCGATTTCCCTAGCGGTAACGAACGAGGATACGTGGAATTTTGAGGTGACTTGTTTCGAAGGTTCGAGTTCTGCAACTAGTCCACGTAGCATAACGATAAAACCCAGAAAGCAGCAGGTTATCCCTGTGCCATCCAACGGAAGATCTGGAGTCTGTTGGGGGTTGCGAAACTCGTGCGAGTCAACCATTTACTCAGAAGACAGGGGAGATGGGTTGAGATGTAAGAAGAACAAGTGCATCATTTTGGCTAATACTACTGGCACTTATCGTAGAAACTTGGATTCGCATGCATGGGAGTACCTACCGGAAAGTTGTGAGGATGGAAGAAATTAGTTATGGAGTGATTTCTAATTATGATTATCTTGAGAGCTAGAGGTTTATGATCTAATTTTCGTTTACCAAAATAAGGTTCCTAAGATAGTTTATTGTAGTATCTTTTTAATTTGTTAGTTATAGTTGTAATTGTTGATGTTATATCGCTGATGTTATATCAATTCATTAGTAAGAAGTTGCAAGTTCTTGAGCATAATCTTGGATTCGAGTGGGCTCAAACAATATTAGTTGGAGACCATGAGACGAATGTAGATACGTGATTGTACAATAATAATAATAATAGTAATAATAATATACGATAAAATTTGGTACTTTTTTCCATTCAGGCTGTCATCATTATTATTTTTGTCCGACGATATGTGATTACAACTACCATGTGTATGACTCGTGGAGAATTGATGAAATAAACCATTTGGTGTGTCAATTTAAAGCAATATTCTTCATGATACTTGTCTTTTCAAATGTGTAATTTTATAAGCAAGACATGAAGGATATGATTTGACAAGTAATTCAAGTTGAATGAATCAAAACACAGTTGTGCTTTCTTTTCTGTTTTTCCCTTTTCTTCTCTGTTTCCTCTGTTCTGGTTAAGTATTGAGGCTTTGCAGTTTGCAAATACATTTCTAGTCCACAGAGACAGTGAGAACAATGGAACCCAAGGAATGAGAATTATATAATCTTAGAATCGTTCATTTGGTCTAAAAAAAGAGGGCAGAGCAAACCCTTTAACAAAGTATTAATAAGATCATTACACGACATACAGCATGTTATTTGGAATTTTTTTGGAAAAACTGGATCTGCTAAACAAGTAGAAATTTTGCTAATAGAGAAATAAAATAAATCAATTTTTAGCGAAACTCAAATCCATGCGGTTTCATTCTTATTATGTACTCTCTCCGTCCACTACAAACGTTGTCAAACCACCAAAACTTAAGTCCACTTCAAATATTTACAAACCAATTCTTACCTACCTACTTCTCCATATTACCCCTCCACTATCTACCAAATATAATTAAAAATTCTCCACTCAACCTTCTCTCCTAATTTTAAAATCATAAACTGAACCTCTACTCACAATATAAAACTAATACACTATCAAGGGTAATCGGGGAAAAATCAACCCTTACAATTGTTTCTTAAAATCCGCACCATAATTGGTTTGATAACATTTGAAAAGGACGACAGAGAGAGTATTGCTCTGTACCAAAGCTATTAATTGGATCTTACTTATCGAGTTGCCTCCTATGTATCTTAAAAAAAAAAAAAAAAAAAATTCAAGGGCTTTGCGTCTTCAATTTCGTTTTTCTAATAGAGTTGAGATCTTCACAAAATTGTGTTGTAACAGCTTGGGAGCGAAAATTGATACTGCATAGGAGTAGTTGTTAGGATGTGTCTTGAATTCAATTTGATCTCAAAGGCTAATTAAACACCCAAAGGGTGATGTGCAGGAGGCAATTAAGGGGAACTTGGAGTGTACTTAAATTAAGAGCTGCAAGTATAATTTCTTCCCTTTCAACATTGTCCTTTACAATTTTATTTTTTTTAAACTATAGTACGAAACTACCTCTATGCTAGATAATTGTGTTGACAAGTTGAACACATCATGCGACTAACAAATAAATTTATTAAACGGATTGGAATAGTGTACCAAAATTCTCTAACCTATACACAAGTTAGATTTATATTAACCTTAATCAAATTCGTGTGTCTTGAAATGAACATGATAAAGTTTATTGCAATTACGAAACATGTGGATTTGCAAAACCTAAATAATAATAACAGCAATAATTCTCCCAGGGTATGTTACAAATACAACATAAGTAAATGCACACTATATATAAGTTACAATCCATCTCATCACTAATATATAGTGATCAGAAATCCATGCACCACAGGGAACATAATACAGGGCAACAAGATCCTACCATTAACAAGAAAGAATGGCAAATTCTGGGCAACTCCTCACAACAGCAACCATAGCAATATTATTTGCTCTATCGAACTTGAACTCGATTTTGGCTCAAGTTACGAATCAAACGTCCCAAAACCCGGGTTCCCTTGTGGTGGAGAATCACACCAGTAATGAGGATGTTAATGTAGTTTGTTTTGTAACTAAGAATTTTACAAAGATGCCAGATACCATAGAGATATACCCCGGAAAGCCGAAGGTAATCCCACTGCCACCCATCGGACGTGGCGGACTCTGTTGGGGGCAGCGAGACGGGTGCCAATCAACCTGGTACAACGAAAGATTTGGAGATGGAGATAGATGTAAGAAAGAGTGCATCATTATGGCTAATGATACTGGCACCTACCGTAGAAACATGCAGTTGCATGCTTGGGAGGCCTTAGATGAAATGTGTTACGATGAATAACGAAATTAATTTATTACTAGTCGTATATTTCTAATTATGATTATCATGAGGTTTAACATTGGAGTTTAATAACCAAAAATATATATATGGTTCTTAACTTCCTAAGATGGTTTTATCTATATCATATCCGTTGATGTTGATTCTGTGTAGTTAATTGGTACATATTTGTTTATACTTATATGCGTCTTTGTGTCAACAATAATTTGCCCGGAAATGTAGACTTGGCAAAACTGACCCGGATCCGAACTGAACAATCCGAAGCGATACCCGATTTTTAAACCGAACACAGTACCCAAAAGTTGATCCGAAACCCAAAACCACCCTAATCGAACCGAAACCGATCCAAAATTACTAGACCCGAATATGATCCGTATCCGTTTGAGATCCGATTCGCACCCGAACCGAACCGAAAAACCGAAAGTGACCCGAACCGAACATAAACCCGAATTTTGATGACCCAAACCCGAACCGAACTGAACCTGAACCGAACCCAAACCGATTACTAATCCTAACCAAAGAAAATCCGTAACTCGGTAACCCGAGCTGAACCGAACTTATCCGACTAACCCTAAACTGGCCTTACTTTTCTTTTTTCTTTTTCTTTTAATTTTAAACTATTTGCATCATTTTAAATATATAATCATGGTATCTCATCGGTTTATCAATTAATTCAAAACTTATATATATATTGACATGATTCGATTTTTAACTGAAACCAAAATGATCCGATATCTACCCGAACCCTATCTGAAGCAATAAAGACCCGAGTTGAACCTGGACCCGCAAAAAACCGAATACCCGAACATGGACCGACCCAATCCCATCCGATCCGAACTTGCCCGACCCGTTATTCACCCGAAGCGGACTTGGACCCGACCCGTATCCGTACCCTACCCGAATCAACATGAACCGATTCAGACCTGAAACTGAACATACCCGAATCGAACCGAAACCGAACCGATTATGAAGCTAATCCGATTCAACCCGACCCGAATCTATCCGAACCGAACCCGATATGAACGACCCGTTTGCCAGGTCTACTGAAATGGTAAAAAATTTATACTCTAGGTCTTAAATTCGAGACTTATGAATAGAAAAAAGGGTAGCCATGAGAGTTTTTTTAACCATCAAGATGGTTAATATGGATTGATGTATGTATAATAATCTCAAGAACAATGCTGAGTTGGGTTAAGAAGTGAACAAATTAATCATTTGGTGTGTCAAATTACACAATATTCGAATCGAAGGATATGACAAGTTATTCAACTCAATCAAGTCACCGTTATGCTTTCTTTCCTTTCTCTTCCTTTTATTTCCATCTGTTTTCCCCTGTTCTTCTGGTACAGAGATGACAACAATGCAGAGGAAATGAGAAATGTAGTAGTATAATTTTGAAGAAATCAACCTCAAAAGTGACAGCACAAACATCTTTAACAAAGCATTAATAGAATTGTTGTACTGATAAATTTGTTTGGATAATGACAGATTTGCTAAATAACTCAAAAATTTCTTAATAAGACAATTTACTAAATTCGTTTTTGGAGCAATTCCAAATTCATGCCACTTCAATCGTTTGATAGCTGAACTTTTACTCATCAATTACACCTTACTTTTAGTTAAGTTGATTTGTAGTTGAACCATTACTCATCAATTACATATAAACTTTTGATCGAGTTGATTTCTTCACACCATGAAACATTTTGAAAGAGTATTGATTTATAGTTTATGCAATTGTTGAAGTGGCTAAATTACTCTCTTAGGTCCCCTACCTGAAGGTTTTATCATCGAGTATTTCATGATTAAATTCGTATAGGTGCTCCATGAGGTTTGAACCCCTAATTTAATGTGCAAATTATAACTTGTTAATGAGTGGGTCAAACACCTTAGCGGTACTGATTGAATATCTACATATGATATCTTAGGAATCACAATATCCACAATAACTTAGGCTATGTTCTCTTCATGTGATTTTTGTTGAACAAAAATCAGTAAAATCAGCAAAAATCAACAAAGTCGCTCTCTCGGAGTTCAAATTGTAGATTTAGATTAATTATCAAAACCGTTCAACATGAAACAAAAGATTGTAGTTATGAAACTTGGAGTTGTAAATTGTAAACCTGATAACAACTGTAACTCACATCAGAAGCCTAAATTAAGACAGCAGGTTACAACATAGATAAACGTTCAAGTATGTTACATGTGCATCTCATCAATTATAACAAAATTACACTGTTACTACACCATATATTTCAGTGATTAGATATCCATGCACCAGAAAATCCTACCCTTTACAATTAAGAAAAGAATGGCAAATCCTGGACAACTCTTCACAACAGCAACCATTGCCATAATCATAGTTCTATGGAATAACTTCAACTCGATTTCTACAGCACAAGCTCCGAGTCCGAATCCATCACCACCCCAGGGACCAGTTTCTGTGGTGGTGGCCAACGACCATGCAGGTGACATGGAGGTGGTTTGTTTTGGAGGAGGCTCCGGACATATATCGGATACTGTAAGGATATTCCCCGGAGAGCCCAAGTTAATCCCGGCGCCACCCCTTGGACATTACGACGGACTCTGCTGGGGGGCGCGAAACGGGTGCTTGGCAACCTGGTACTCTGAAGAGTCTGGAGATGGGGTTAGATGTCAGCAGGAGTGCTTCATTTTGGCTAACCGTACTGGTACTTACCGCAGAGATACGAATTTGCACGCTTGGGTGCCCCTAGAAGAAATTTGTATAAATTCGACGACAGGAAGAAATTAATTAGTAGTAATTCCTAATTATGGTTATCATGAGAGCATAGAGGTTTAAGATCGGATTTTAATTTGCCAAAGTTAAGGTTCCTAAGGTGATTTTATAATGTCGATTACATGTTCGTACGTTCATCTGTATCTTAGTTAGTTGTAATAGTAATTTGTTGATGCTGTTTTGCTTGTACCAATCAACATACATCTTGGCATTCACAATGTAACTTGTGATTAAGTTGCAGTCTCTTAAGCAAAGTTTGGATTTGAGCAATCCAAAGTATTAATTAGTCGCCAATCATAAAACCGATGCATATAAAAATCTCAAGAGTGTGAAGAATTGATCAAATGAAATCATTTGGTGTGTCAAATTAAAAGCAATATTCTTCATCAATTTGTCTTGTCAAATGGGTAAATTAATTAAGCAAGATTTGAGGGATATGACAAGTTAATTATTGAAGTGAATCAAATCACCCATTTTGCTTTCATTTCTGTCTCTTCTTTTTCTTTCTGTTTTCCCCTGTTCTGGTTGCTTAATTATTGAGGCTTTTGCAAATTTATTTCATAGCCAGCGCTTAGAGGTACAGTGATTAACGTTGCCCAACAGCCCAAGGAATAAGAAATACAAAATGTTACAAAATCAATCTCAAAAATGATAGCACCAAAACCTTTAATAAAACATTACTAATAAGATTGTTATGCAGTAAAAAAAAAAAAAAAAANGAAGGTATTGAAACGTATGGATCTACTGAATAAGTCAAAATTTGCAAACAAAACATAGTAAAATTATTTTTTGTGTGATTTCAAATCCATGAGATTTCAAAACTTTTTATAAATCAAGGACAAGAACTATTGGTTTAATCTATACTCATCAGTTATGTTTAAACTTGTAACTGTGTGGAATTCTCCAGAAGTTAACTAGAAAACTTGTAATACTACCATATACTAGTAGGGATAAGGCCTTGTTCTCTAGAGCTTATTTTTGTTGATTTTTGTTGATTTCAGCAAAAATCAGCAAAAATCAACAAAGTCACTCTCTGTCGAATTTAACGAATCAACAAAAATAAATAATCAACAATAAATATCAACAAAAATAAGTTGAAGAGAACAAAGCCTAAATCTATTAAGGGATCTGAAATGGTCGTGGTCACTCCCAATGTTTATATATAAAAAAAATCTAATTACAAATTTAATTTTCTTATTATTGATATGGCCCCTCTTAGGACAAATGTGAAACATTATAAGGATGTTTGGCCGGTATCTTCTAGCTTCGTCCCTGTATGTAGTACTCCCTCTGTCCCTCACTTTCCTTAACATTGCACTATTCACACAAGAATTAAGGAGGGTATATTTGGACTATTTTGCCCTTAGTTGATAAACATTAAACTAATGGGTAGTGGGTGTGAGAAACATTAAAATAATGTGAAG
>BSSO01002623.1:0-18722 GCA_030267885.1 Mesembryanthemum crystallinum
TTCTTCTTTTCAGGAAACACATTTTCTGTTCTTAGCTTCAAGTAGAGGTACTTGAAGGGGTGATACAAGTTGGGGTTAACTTGTATGGGTGTTAGGTCTTGAGTGAGATCTAAGAGTGATTACTTGTAATCAAACAGAGCTGCTTAATAAGAGAAGTAGTGTTCACAAAATCCCTACGGGGTCGTGGTTTTTACTCTCATTAGGTTGAGGGATTTTCCACGCTAAATACTGAGTTCTATTTGGCGTCTCTTATTTGCTGCTTTTCAGTGGAACAGTTCCATCAGAACTGAACCACTTTGATTCAAGTTCAAAAAATTTGCAACTTGCTCAAGGACTCAATTCACCCCCCCTCTTGAGTCCTTCTTGTGTACATCATGAACGAAATAAAATCACATTATACTCCTTTCGTCCTCAAATAACTTAGACATTTTGACTTGCACGGTATCCAAGAAACACTTTGACCATTGATAATTACAATTATGTAAATTGAAAAGTTATAACAAAATGATATTGTGAAAATAATAATTAAGATGAGTCTAAAAATCATATTTTTAGATTATACATCATTATATTTTTTCACATAATAGTGGTCAAAGTTCGTAAACTATGACCTCCAAAGTCAAAATGTCCAAGTTATATGAGGACGGAGGGAGTATATGTAAAGGTAAAGAAGGGTTATTCCCATTTGATTTGCAATAATGTCTTGCTAATTTTGACTATTCGTTAAATAAGAGTAACTACATTAATTTATATTATAGTATTATTATTGCTAGATTCGTTTTTAAAAGCACATTCATAGATTTGTTATCTAATGTAACGTTTACTCATATACTAAGTACCTAGATAATAATAATGATCAAAGCTCGACCTAAAAGGTTGTGATAAGTCAAAATATTGTGAGTAAATTGGGATGGAGGGAGCACGTAATTAATAAGCCATACATACACTACGAGAATCAGTTCGAGTTAAAACAAGACCAAGCCATGCAGCATGGGAGTAGGAAATAACCTTTCCGGTAATGGTGGATCCATGCAACGACGTGAATCAACACTAAAATATAAGGCCGTTGGTTGCTCACTGTTGTGGCCGCGAGCCTTGCATGCACATCTCCATATATGAGCAGCAACAACTTCAAATCGGCTATATTGGTGGCACTCAATAATGATATTCTCTAAACCTCTATTAGCAATGGTTTTAAGCTTTCGGATTCGACTCTTCGACAAGATCAACATGGTGGCGATTGCTTTCTTTTTTCTCTCCTCCAAGTTATTCGCCTCCCCAATCAGCGTAGGAAGGCGGCTAAACTCGTCGACACCCTTAACACAAGAGTCTTTCCTACAAGCCGAACGTTGGTGATTCGGCCTGGATTGTAGGATTCGACGATCTAAATAAGGTGGGATCTCTAATGGAAGGCCGCGAGCAAGCCTAGCCCACTCTTGGAAGAACGGGAAGGCGCTAAGACCATCCACGACCGCGTGGGAGATCGCTATACCCAAACTAAGCCCACCACATTGAAACCAAGTGAGTTGCACAAGGAAGAGTGGCAACTCCTCGATTGGTTTTGTGGAATAACTCACCCGAGGAATTAAATCTTCGATGGCTCGACAAGAAGAGAAATCTCCAAGGCAACTCATTGGCTCGCTAGACTCCGCTTCAATGAGCTCCGCACCCATGGCAGTGCACTCAAGCTCGAGTCTCCCCCTGGCTTGACCATCGATCCAGTGCAAGCGGCCTGCTAAGGGATAAAAGGGGACCAAGACACGGCTCAAGGCGCCTTTGAGGGTATTGATGATGGTAAATTTGCTATATTTTGAGGAGGGATCATTCAGCCAATCATCTTGTGTAGGTGTGTTGTAGAAATATATTACTGTTGTGTGAGTAATTATACCTATTTGATCCAATTCCGAAAGGGGAAGAATGCCATTCCATGTTGGCTCAGCGGGCTTCACTACATGCCTTGAAACAACTCTCATGGCTACCATCTCTCTCTATTTTTGTTGGTTTGGTCCTTAAACTAGTTGTAGTAGACTGGTGAGTATTTATAGATAGCTTGAAGTATAGAGTACTTCGTAGTTGCTGTCAAATTTATGTGGCGACTGGACAGTATGGAGCCTGATTTGATGAAATTAAGAGATCCAGGTCCATACAGCTAGAGGCCTAGAGCAATCATAGAACAAAGTTGCCTATTTGCCGCCTAGTTCGTACTTGTCACGGCAACTTAATTTTCATGAAGGACTAACGTCATGTAAATTGGGACCATTTTTGGAACAAACACAAAACCAATTATATAGTTGAAGTATCATGCCAAAATCAATCATGTAGATAGGCGGGCTACACGAATAGAGATCGAATTCAAATTGAAATAGTCTAGCATCACATCATAACCCTTATTTAGATTGCTCAAAATATAGGGATATTAAAAAGGAAGGAAAATCGGAGAACACTCCTAATTAGGCATTGAGCACAATTAATCTTGATTGTGTACCAATGAGACGAAAGACGTTGTGGCTGGCATGGGATAAGAGTATAAGACGTCTTGAACTCCAAAGGATACAAAATGCACACATACAAATACATACACTGAACCCGGCGTACAGCGACAAAAATATGTCAATTGCACCAGTAAGCTAAGGGGTCCGATTTTAGTGGGATGATATCGGATTCCAATCAGTTACTAGTTTAGCTCATGCTCGCTTCCTTATCGACGTAGCCCAACTTATCATAAGGGTAATTATAAGAGGGTCTATCTTTCTTTTTTATTACCAGGTACACCCAATAACCATTGATGAAAATGGCTATCGAGAACAATTATCCGTTTCATCAGTTACTTGTTGAATAAATTCATAAATGTATGTTTATAGCTATTTAGGTAACTAAACTGATGACCGTTGTCCTATTACGAAACCATTTACTAACCTGTCAATGGTAGAAATTTGATTTGATGAGCTATGTGAAGATTACAAATGAATGCTTGTCCAAAGAACTATCACAGTGTTACTTTCGACTTTGTCAAATGCTCCGTCAGATTGCACAGAAACGAATTGGACTGGAATAACTAAAGAACATCCCTTTCCCACTGAGCTACTCTGGACTGCTGGACGGCTAACTTCTGACAGCACCACAGAATCATTGCACAAAGAGAACTCGCGAGTCGCAAGGTATATATATCCAAAGTATTCATAAAATATCCTAAAAGAAATTTACATTGCTTCATCAACTGTCACGGTACAAAGTTTTTTGGGCGGCAAATTCACCAAAGCTTCTGTCTAACACTATTGTGCTATCCACCCTGTTGTCAAGAGCACGTACCTGATCATGACACAACTGCTCGCCTCAAATCCAGCTGATCTTCAATGTTTCGGGCCATATAAATTTCCCTTTCAGTTGCAAGTCAAAATTTGTACGCAAGGACAGAAAGAAGATTCGTCAAAGCCTTGAATTGCCAGAAGCATCTCCATTCACACGAGTTGGTAAATGTTTCATCGTATCCTCGCTTAGGTCTATATCTCCCTTTATAAAATCTATAACCACTGATGCCAATTCATCTTGATACAAAGTAAATTCATGGTCGGCTCCTTCTATAATTCTAAGGACATGATTTGGGATCACCCTGTCAAACTCTATGGCATCCTTAACTGGTACCATTTGGTCTTTTGATCCGTGGACAGTCAACACTCTGCAAGCAAAAGCAGCTACATTAGAAAATGAATCACAGCCAAAGACTTCGTAATATAAACCACAAACAGGAAATTGTCATAGCCATGATGACAGATTGAGATGCAGCTAAAGAACTTATTTTGAGTTCTTTGGTGGCACGATTAAACTAATATGCAAAATTAGCATCATCAGGAATCTAGAGTTTCTCCAGTACAAATGGTGCAGTAGCAGTACTCCACACACTACCAGTTTGTTAGACTATAACGAGATAAATATCCAAGTCGAAGGTATTTGAATGTCCATAACACATTTTCTGTCATGGGTCATAACAGTGTAATTAAGTTGCATGTTATACATATTGTGATGACCTAATACAGAAAATGTCTTACAGAACTTTTACAGTCTGCTTGAATATTCATCCCATTATAACCAAATAAATGGGTACCACAGGGAGTACCACCAGCCAACACAAAAATATGACACTAGTAATATAGCTTAACGGTTCAATCCCTGACCTGCAATTTCCATGTATTGACTGACATGCTGCTCGAATATCTGTAGAAAGGCGATCCATCAAGCTTTCTTCAGTCACACGATACAGAAACTTGCCTATAATACAAAAGTTAATAATTTATAAGCAAGCAATATAAGTTAAAGTAGTCTTGAGTTGCTTCAATGCATACACAACTCCCTAAAATTCTCTTTAGAAACTCCAAAAGAAGAATGAATAATCCTGGATTAATCAATGTCAGTTCCAATCTGCAAGTCTGAATGATCGCAGCTTAGCTTACCCCGTCTATTTTTAACATCAATATATCCATCTCGCTTAATCTTTTCCAGAAAATCCTTGCCCAGACGACCTTCCATGCCTTTCGCCAGATCAAAGCGGCCAGAAATATTAACAACGCTACAAACATCTTGGTACTTGGATGCATACAGAAGCACCACGTTTCCTCCTGCAAAAACCTTTTTCAGCAATAATTCTATGTTAAACTAAGCCAGCTCAGGAGTTTGTCTGCAAGCTTACTCAACCAGTCCACGAGAATCAAATGAAGCAAAACATGAGCCACTAGAAAATTAAATGCAAAAAAGCACTCATGAAGTAAAATGATCTGCTGCTTGGTTGTTTGTTCCAACAATGCAGTAACAATTTATATAACATTCAGAAAAAGGGGTTTAACAGAATTCTAACATTGATACAAGCAATATTTACTTCTCCCTTCTCTCACCCTTGAGGATTGGGGGCATCATCTAGAGAATCATTGCATGCTAGCAATAATAGATCAAAACTTGCCATACCCAAAATAGACAACTAGGTAGTATAAGTGATGTGATGAAAAATCTTATTTCATGCATTCATTTAGACCCCAAAGCTTTACTACTTTGGACCTTAAACATGTTTCTTGAACACAGCATAAGCAAAGCAATATGTTCTTCCATTCACAATTTCAATATTGTATTAGCTAATCTAACTTATTATGAACAAGACAACTATACACCTTTACTGTGACCAATGATTGAGGTTATAGCACGACCAATGCCACGAAAATGTTGGACAACTGCACGCAACTCTTCAGCTTCTCGGCGATAGTTACCATATCTGAATAAACCTTCACTTTCCCTGCAGGAAAAAAGCATGCAAAGTTTCTATCAATGAGTCATCCACAAGACAATTTCATAAACTTTAAAAACCCGATTTAACAAGATGGAAGCTCAAGTGAATAATCGAACGCCATCCAGCATCAGTCTTGTTCTTAGGCACACAAGAATTCGCCATTCTGACAGCCACAGAGTAAATTACCATGTGATACAAATTCACATTTCCAACATAGATTTTATTGCCAATTGCCAAATACTCCAAGGTTAAAACATGATAGATCATGGGATGAAATTAATAAAATTCAAAAGTCACATTTGATTTATATAATTTGTACAACTACAATGATAATTTGAATGAGACGTTTCGTCCTCTTATGAGTGCAGTAACTGCCACTTGGAAGAGTTATTGCTTAAAAATATATACCTGCGACATTCGTGAAAAGAAGCAGACTCATAACATATAGCCACACTTATAAACCATGAACAGTTGAGCACAAGTCATTACTTGCTCTAAAACAGGTGTCCAACAAAAGTCATGGTTTTTTCAGAACCTATTTTACTAGAGATATTTGTAGCCCATGTAATTAGATATGTCATAAGCACCAATGTCGTATGAACTCATCATGAACTTACGAACGATAAATATATACATTGTAGAGTTACCTAAATATCATAATCACATGTCGATTTTATTCGTCTTTTCCTTACCCATTCCCAGAGAAATCAAATCGGAAGACACTAACTCCAATATTTTGTACTGCAGCAGCAAGGTTCACCATTGGAATGCAATCCTGAAATCAAAATTTCAATCACTGAGGTGAAAGATAGCAAGTCCTCTCAAATTTGGTAGTCGCCTCAATGCAGATCAAGCAAATACAACTGTCCACCATGCACAGCAGTATTATCACTAATGATCGGCAGCTAACTCAAATTTGCATAGATAATTGCTTCTTTGCAGAAAACTCTATATATTGCCTTTCTAAATCTAAGCATTTTACTTACTTAAACAAGTCAAAGCAAAAAANAAAAAAAAGGGTATGGAACATATACAAGTGTCAACTTTGACACCAAGGCAAAAATAAATAGTTGCGTTACATGTACCACAGGGTCATCATCTTTGGAATTACAATGTTTTAATATATCTGAATGTTATTCATCAAATCTCTGCAGAACAACTTGACTATCAGTCATGACCAAAATATTTTTTCCCAGATATGAGCCCTTAACGGCCATGAAAACCTCCACTGGTCTAAGTGGGCTTAAACTCAGTTGAGGGAAGCAAACAAGTTCTATATTCCACCGACAAGGACAAGGACAGAGACAGAAACTACATATACAATAAGACTCACAGTTCCAACAACAAATACTAACCTTTGAGGACTTAATTCCATGGCAGATGATTAAAACCTCCTTGGAACCCGTTTCATGTAATATGCCTACAAGCTTTTCACCTTGGTAATTTGGTACGATGATCCTCTTTTGTATACTTACTGCACATAAAAGTATGACATGATTGCAGTTCACATATCTAACAAGTATGAGGGAGGGTTAACACGCATGTTGAAGTAGAGAGAGGAAGCAAATACATGGAGAGGGTAAAGCAAAGTACTTGGAGAATTGAAGGTTTGTCGATTGTTTACCCCTCAACTATTTGAGCAATTGAATGTCTTACTGTAACTGTGCAATTCATAGACTATCATACAACCTAACTCTCAGGCAAATATCAAGTGTCATCAACAAAGCTAAAAGTTATTCCCAAGGTGTTGCCGTCATTCAAATCGCGTTAATTACAAGGAGTTAACCCATGTAGCCAAACCGCAAACCCAACTAGTTGCGAAGACGAATTTCTTTGTTCAGAATGGATAGCTTGTTGTAAGGCATCACACATTATAAATTATAACCATCTCTCAAACAATTGCAATGGCAAACATGATCAAATGTTACAAGAGCTCAAAATCCACACCCAAGCACTTTTGTATTTATCTTATGGAGTATAATTTAGATTAATCAACACTTTGCAAGAAATAGATTTAGCTTCGATTTCAGAAGCATAAAAACAGAACCAATTAGTACATGATTATTGAACACAAGTACATTCTGATACTAGCATATATCATCAGACATCAAAAACACCTTTTTTTTTTTTTTTTCAGGAATTTAGAAATGGGTATTACTATATGTTCATCGCAACAGTGTAAGCCCAAATCAATTCAACCATTCCCCACCCTAAAAGTCTAAGTCTTAGGGATAATTGTTCTGGGTTCATCATATATATTTAAGTTGAAATTGTTAAATGTAAAAGAATAAAAGTTGGCTGGCAGGGCTTTTGCTTACCGGGGTGATTATCGCAGTGGGTCGAATGCGTTTCTTCTTTGGATTGGCGACGATCAACCATAACTGAAATTGGAGGAGAGAGAGTCCACAGTGATTTCTCCTAGACTTTTCTATTTAGAGACTTCAGAGTATCTTTCTGTCTTCCTTCAATTTTGGACTGTGGCTCCTGATTTACATGGGTGAGTCACCCGACTCGAAAACCGTCCCAAACCCAACCTGGTAGACACTCGTGATTCGACCTGTACTGACCCAGGAACCAAATAAAAATAAAGACGATTACCGACCCAAAACTTGACCTAACCCGAAAATCGACCTGGTTGAAATTAAAATCACTAAATCTGATCCAATCGACCTGTTTACCATGTCTAGACGTGTATCGCCTCTGGTGATTTTGGGGTTGACTTTTTCATTTGGAAAGATGATGAGCATGAAATAATATGGAATACTATGTTTTCAAACAATAGATCATGTTTGGCCTAACTACTAGAAATGTGAGTTTCTCCCCTATTTTCTACAAAATTTTACCCTTCCCCCTCCTCCATCTCCAAATTTTCAACTTATGGGAGCTTCAAATTGGAGTTTTTATTATAGTTCCCGAGAGAAAGTTTTCATCTTATTGGTTCTGAGAAGGGAAAGTAGGAAAGGAAGCTCAAACTTTTAAAACGTTGGGCGAAACACACTTTTAGATTAAGAAAATCTCAAATATTGGAGCGTAATAAAAGAAGTAATAGGAGTATTAGATTTGCGTGTAAAACCAACCTTGGGAATTTATAAGCTCTTTCAACGAAGTTTAGTTGCATGAATAAGAGAGGGCATAATGAATAGCAAGATGGCATGTTGCTACCACAACTCCAAAGTTATTTACTCATCTATAACTTGAGTGAAGCTGAGCTTACTCCTAAATGTTTGCAGATGATACTCGATAACTTGAAAGTAAAATCACTACAGAGCTCTCGTCTTAGAGCTCTTTGTGCATCTTTATTGGGCAAAAAAAAGATTCGGTGTAAGATTTCACGTCCAAGACTAACTTGTGTAATTGTGTTCTCCACAAAAAATTGCTAAATTTGCATGGACACAAATATAGACACCGATTATAAACACGTAAAAGCGCTTATATAGAATAAAGGATAAAAAGCCAAATACGTGTTGTGCCCGCATGTCCAGCAAGCGACATAACATGTATCCAGAGTGTCTGAGCTTCGTACGCTCTGTTAAAGCATCACATCTGTATGGTCCTACTATGAAAAGAAGCTTGCTATAAATCTGCCTGTTAGGATGCCCTTCACTTATATAGAAGTACGAGATGTAAAAAAGGCCATTGCAACTGTTTAAAAAAGTGCAGACCATCTTTATGTAAGCTACTACACAACTTAAGACAAACGTCAAATCTCTGCTTTTCTGCCGCTAAAATTCTACAGCTCTTGCTCATTTTCCAGCCAACTGATTGATGAAGATGATGATACAGGGAAACCACCTGATTTACTTGCAGCAAATGCAAGTAACGGGAGGAACCACATACAAAAGAACTGCTTCCACTGATAAATTTAGACTAAATATATGCACATTGAATTTTTAAGTAAAAAAGAGCAACAAAAACCCACATTTTTGTCAAAGAAGAGAGAGTGTAAGCCAGTTCCCTAACCGGAACTAAGATCCCACAGGTGCTATCCCTTTGGCCTTGGCGGCAGCGGTGGCAGCTGCTGCTGCTGCTGCCGCTGCGGCTGATGCGGCGGCGCTCGGGGGGTTTGAAGGAGGGACGGGGCTGGACTGCTCGCTGCTCTGAGTTGATACGATCTGCTGTTGCTGTTTCTGATCTTTCCTTACCTCGGCGAGCAACTCCTTGATTTGTGCCCCTGTTAGGGTTTCCTTCTTGAGCAAGGCGTTGGCGAGGGCGTGGAGCTCCTTGCTATGGGTAGTGAGGATGGTTTTGGCGTTATTGTATGCTTTTTCTAGTAAGTACTTGACCTCTTGCTCGATACGGAGCCGGGTCTCGGTGCTCATGCTCCGACCGTTGTCATCATAGTCATGGGCGACGAGGCCGAGCTCTTTGCTCATGCCATATTTGGTCACCATTGCCCTTGCCAGGTTGGTGGCTTGTTGGAGGTCGCTTGACGCGCCGGAAGTGACCTCATTTTCACCAAAGATGAGCTCCTCGGCAACACGGCCTCCCATGCAGATGTCGAGGCGGGCGAGCATCTGTTTCCGGGAGATGCTAGTCTCGTCCTTGTCGGGAAGTTGGGTGACCATGCCGAGGGACAGCCCTCGGGGGACGATCGTCGCCTTGTGGACGGGGAGAGCGCCGTCAGTGTGCATAGCCACAAGGGCGTGACCGCCCTCATGGTAGGCCGTCATCTTCCGGTTCTCCTCAGAGATCACGGCCGATTTCCGCTCGCTACCCATCAAGATCTTGTCCTTTGCGAACTCGAGATCAGCCATGCTCACCGCTTTCGCCCCGTCCATCGCAGCCTTCAAAGCAGCGATGTTCACCAGGTTCGCAAGATCCGCACCGGAGAAGCCCGGCGTTCCTCTGGCAATGATCATAAGATCAACATCTTCGGCCTTCAGCACCTGTAAATAATACAGTCATACAACCAAAAAATAAAAGTCAAGTCAGTAACACTCCAGAAGATTAGAAAAAAACAGGCACATAGCTATTTCGACTGAGACAAATAAGCAACAATAAAAAAAAATCATAGAAAAAGAACCCAAATAATCATCTTGACAAGAGCTAGAAAAATCAGGAAGCAAGACAATCGAGAAGGAAACTATCTCCAAGATGGCTCATAGCAATATGTCGAAGCAAGGCCCTAAACCCACTTTTAATTTTAACCTAAAACCCAAATAAAACAAGGAAGAACCCATTACAGAGCTGCACCAACGTTGTTTTGCATGTTAAGCGAGAAAAGAAGGGATGATAACATAATGCTTTTTACCATTTCTTTTATCAAATAAAACAGAATGGAATGCGACAATTTGGTTTCCATTGATTGATGAAGTGAAGATAAGAAAACAGGGATTAGCCATATCATTCACAAAAGCAGTTCCACAACTGGCTTAATTATGACAAAAGGCTATATTCTTGGCTGAATCACAAAGAATGTTCAATGTACACTACATAGCAGCATTTGAGAGTAAAATTGCAACACAAGATGTCAAGATCACTCCTGGCATTTTTTGGCTACCCTAATACCCTCCCCAACCGAGAGATGGTTACCTTCCATAACAAATCCATATACATGTGAAGAATATTTAAATAATTTTCTTCTACTCAAGACGTGTTTGGCCTACTACTAAACATGTTACAACTTATACACCAGGCCAAGGATTCAAACTCTAGGGGGAGCACCTACATGAGTTTCTTTACGGAATAACCAAGGTCGTAGGTTGGGAGGTGCCCCTTTAGCCACGCCCAAGAAGGAAGGAAATTCCTCCTTGCCAACACCAAAAGGAAAAGAACAAAAAAATTCTTCTACGGCCACTACCATACCTTAGACATATGAACTTCCAGAATCTGCCGGCGCCCTTCAACATCTGGATTAGGAACAGCAACATGACGATCAAATCGACCAGGTCTCACCAGTGCTTTATCCAAGGACTCTGGAAAATTAGTTGCAGCAATAACAATAATTCCTTCATTCTGTTTGAAGCCATCCAGTTCAACAAGCAACTGGTTTAATGTCATTTTCATATACTGTTGGTCCTTCGGGTTACGACTTCCTCCAATGGCGTCTATTTCATCAAGAAATATGATACAAGGGGACCGCTTTTTTGCTGCTGCAAACAGATCTCTCACTCTCCTGGCTCCAACACCAACAAACATCTCCTCAAACTCACTGCCACTGCATGAGAAGAAAGGTACTCCAGCTTCTCCAGCAATAGCTCTAGCCAGCATAGTTTTACCAGTACCAGGAGGGCCAACAAGTAAAACACCCTTGGGGAGTTTTCCACCCAAACGTGTGAAACGCTGCAAAGCAAAAGGCATGAATTAGAAATAACCTTCTAACATAACAGGAAAAGCGGCCAGTCAGATTGATTATCTTGCATCTTCAAATTTTAACAAGGGTCACTAATGAGACTTCCACTAGTCAACCAGATAATGCATTGTTACAAGCGATACATGTGCAAATGACCACACCTTACACTGTAACACAGAAGCCCAAGAACTATTCTTGAGCCAAGCTTTTCTTTTCTTTATTGTTTTGGCAGGGTGGGAAGCAATTGCAAACTAGATCGTTACTAAAAGCAACTTTTCAAATGATGAACTTCATTTCANAGGAAATCACATACATGCAAAACATGCACAAACCTTGGGATCTCGAAGGTAATGAACAATTTCCTCTAGCTCGGCTTTTGCCTCATCAACACCTTTAACATCAGCGAACTTGGTGTTGGACTCCATGCTAGGTTGCACCTCTTCATTCAAGCCAAGACCTGAAAGATGAAAATGAAAAAAACAAAATAATTTATTAGCTTCATGTACTATCAAACATTTCTCATTTGTTATGAGATTTATCTTTGTTTGACACTAATTTAAGATTGTTTGAATTGCATAATCATCCTATACGGATATTGCTAAAGGCCAGTTCCTGATTTTTGGTTAAATGATTGCTTGGATTTCATCTTTGAAACAAAGACATAATTCAATCCCTCCCAATATCATAAAATTTCCTTCTTTCACCAAGACACTGAGCAGCACCTGTACCTTTGCTAATTCCTCTGTCCTCGATTAGCGCCCCAACTCCTGAAATCAAGAGAAAGGCTAGAGCAATAGTACGAAATGTACGCCATAACTGTTCTTTAAAATGCCCGCCTTCAGCGGCCACCATATGGATTGGAGCACTAGAAGTTCCTAGTACTCCATCTTTTGTAGATTTTCCCACATTGCGGAAAGCAGAAAGTCCAGCTAAGTTTTCTTCCTCTGCTAAAGAGTGACCCGTGGCAGCCATTCCTGTAGAAGTCCAGAAATCCAACTAATTGTCAAATAAATTGACAGTGAAATGGAAAGAAGCAACACAACTAAAATTTATGAGTTAATAGTGAAGATCAGCATACGACTTGCAAAACATAAAAAAACTTATATTACACTAGAGAGAGAAGGGGAAAAAATATAAAAAATAATAAAAAGATTTGAATTGTGAAGTTGCATATGGCCATTTTGATAAAAATTCTCCAGGATCAAAGTTTAAGTCAAACGAGGGACTAAAACTCTTCAAGAGGCAGAGACACAGGTTGCTGAAGAAACACACATCAAACAACATGAGTAGTGACTAGAGAGATGACACTACAGCAGAACATATTTGATAGATTCTTCAATAAGTCACAAAAGACGAAGATAATAAAACACATGAGCATAGCCGACAAATCATGGTTTTCAAGGATAGTTAACTTGCGACTGAGATAAAATCATGCAGAAAAAGTCCAATGCCCTTTTCTCCTTTGCATACCCTCAAGACAACTCAAGAAACAGCAAGGGAAAACCACAGCTCGCCCACCAGCTCACAGAGGAGGTGGACTGGAGATGATCTTTACCAAGGAAAAACCACTGCATCACTTTGATATGTAAATAAACACCACTGGAAAGGAGCTTAGAAAAACTGGTTATCAGATATGTGAATCGATGATCTTTACCAAGGAGAAACCACTACATTACTTTGATAGGTAAATAAATACCACTGGAAAGGAGCTTAGAAAGGTTATAAGACACGTGAATCAATTATCCAAATTTCTCAAGAAAATTAATGAAATCCATCACCATAGCTCCGCATAGCGTTACACAGGAAAGTATTCAAAACAAACCTTTCTGCAATGTTCTAAGCAGTTCACTTCCATCCAACCTATCCACCTTGACCAATGCTTTAACGTACTCAGCAACAGCTGCAGGACTAGAATGCAGAGAAGGTTGACTTTCAAAGGCTCTTATGACTGTTTCTGGATCATTTCGACGATACAGATCCCTAAGGTAGGCACCCTCACTTCCTCCATCTGCATCACGTGCTCGCCGACCAAAACCACCAACATAGCTTGACTGAAATCTTCTCTGGGAACCTGCAAGCCTATTTTCTGCAGAACCAATCACATACAAATTAGTACTGTCCGAGTTGGATTTGCATACTAATTTCTCTAGAAACTGCCAATGGAGAACACATGGTGGGAAAAACAAGCAAAAAAGTCATACAAAAATAACAAATATCAAACACAGACAAGGTACAACAATTTAATGTTCAGCCTCTGCAACTGCAAGCACAAGGTCAAGACACTAATTTATGCACAAACTAAAATTAGGATAGAAAATGGAGTTATATAATTGTATTTTGGTCCAAGAAATCAAAAGTAATTGAGTAATCATGGAACTGCATTATTCCATTCAGCAACATATAGTTTCCGTTACACAGAGAGAAACCACGTGACATGCGTCTAAAGAACCTAGGTAATAAACCATTGCTTCAGAATGAAGGTGGTATCTTGGCTTCTCCTAGTTCCAAATTTCTTCCCTTTACCCCTTTTTCTAGGATTCTTAATCCTGTTCACAGAACTTCCAGTTTAAGTCAAATCAGACACAACATCCTTACCATAACTCAACTCATATACTCCATTAGCTGCAGTTCTCGAAAAGAAAGCATAGGCAAAAGATTACCATAGAAGTCAAAGTAATCTACACATAAACACCCATACCTTCCTAAAAAACAAAATAGAAAAATCTCAAGCACCCACAAATCTATATCCAGCCCCAGAGATTTATCAGTAAAACACAGAAATATTTCTAAACGGCAAATGCACATATATATATATGTACCTCCAACATTGTGAATTTGTCGTAAAGTTGCAGAGAGCCTAACAGAAAGGTTCCTCAACCGTCCAATCTCAGGTTGCTCTTTTGCTACCTGCCAAATAGAAACATAGATAAATATGAGAGAAACAGCTAAAGGCATCCAAATCACAGTTAACACATCTAAAAAGGGTCATGAACCACATAGTTGAGCAATCTAAAATCTAATTTGCACTAAAATTCCAAGTTACAACACTTTCTACTCTACAGATTAGATGGGTATTCCAGGAAGGCAAGTTGGATAAGCCAAGGCACAGTCTTTATAGCAATCCCACGCTTAATCCCGTTTGCAAGTCATGAATTGCAACTCTCTCAGGCTTCTATTTCCACAATCACAAGGACAAACTACATAAAAGCACCAAAATCTAGACAATAACACCAAAAATGAAATGAATCCGCAAGTCGACAGAAGTCAAGCCAAATGGTACTGAACTAGATTACCACTGAAACAAGCTCAAACTATCCCAAAAATGCAACAACGAGGACGACCCAGTGATAATCCCGCCGAGGGCAGGGTCTGGGGAGGTCTGAATGTACCCAGCCTTACCTCAAACTATCCCAAAAACGCAAACTTACAAATATCCATAGCTCGAAATGCAAAGACAACCCCCCATCCCCCCTCCCCAAATTTCAACCCTATCTTCCCCAAATTGAACGTAATTCGATTAACAAACAGATAAACAGCAACCCCACAATCGATTCCAAAACCCAAATCCCAGAAACTTCTCAAATCAAAATAGACAATGTTAACTCCGCACAAAACAGCAATCAAATTAGGGTTTTCAAAAGGGCGAAAATTGAGAAACTAAAAGGGGAATCCAACAAATCCCAGAAAACAAAATCAGAGAAGATTCAATCACCTGTCTCAGAAGTTGCCTCCAAGCCATCAATCCCCCTCTTTCTCTCTCTATACAGAGACCTCAAAGCTTTGATCTCCTCTCTCTCTCTCCTCTTCCAATCTTCCCCAAACACTCAGTTACTTCCCTGTTTGGCTTTCCCAATAAAAACCCGGAAAGAAACGAAGAAAGATTGAAACTTTTTGCTCAGTTATTACCACTGCTTTGGTACCCAAGTGACATTGGAGAGAGAGGGGTCGATGAATTCGTTTTGGGTGGGTGGAGAAAATTTTGTGGGTCAAGTTCTAGAGGAGAGAGAAAGTGAGGAGAGAGAAAGATGGAGCAAATATGAAAAGGGCAGAGGATGTGGGGGATCCGAATCCAGTGGGTTGGTTGGGTGATCCATGTTTGTGCACGCTTTTAGCGTTTCCTACCTTCAGTTACTTGTCTTGTGTCTTGTCGAGTGTTTCGTTGGTTGTTCAGCTATGGGCTCATTGGGCTGGGCTGGGCTGGGCTGGTACCTTGTATGGGCTGAGCTAGTGGGGTTTGGTGCTAACAAAGCTTATTAGGCTTCTATTTTATCAACACCCATTCAAGGTGGATACTGCTCCATACCTATGTGACCTACTTCATCCGTTCCTAAATAACTCTACCATTTACTTTTTGCACAAAAACCAATGCAAGTTGATTTTGGCATGTGCCTTCTCTTTTTACCCACAACGTTAGTTATTGGGTGGGTAGTTGGAGGTGTTTAGTTGGGGATATAATTGTAATTCACTACCAAGTTTTTTGCCTAAAAAATATATGGTAGTGTTTTTGTGAAACAACCAAATTAGGAAAATGGTAGAGTTATTTAGGAACGGATGGAGTGTTTTGGAGCGGGTGTGGAGGAGGATAGTCGATTAGGCGTGTGTGAGGGCCGAGAGGTAGGAATATTCAAAAATATCTGAATATGATCCGAACTTATCCGAAAAAAATAGATATCCAAGATTTTGGATATCGGATATCCAAAATTTTAGATTCAGATATCAATTTTATAAATTTCGAATATATTGATTCGTATATTTGAAATTTTGGATATCCGAATTTGAACATTCCTATTGGGGGTGATTGGATTTTGAAAGTGTTAAATGTAGCCAAATAGTGAGGTGTGTGGATTTGACTTTATACCCGTTTAGCAACTGTTATGTACCTGCCATATTAAAACCGTAATAGTAGAAAAGGTATGGTGAATTAGTTGCAAGATTTCAATTTTTGAATTCAAATTCCTGATTTTTTATTTTATTTTCACTTTTAATCTTCTACCCAAAATGAAGTTGTCATAACCCCATATGTTGTTATTGGTAGACATCAAAGTTATTCAGAAGTTGTGTATTCTCTATTATTTGAGGCAAATATTATGGGTAGTAACAATGCTGGTTGGTGAAGACCCGCTTAGGGGCAAGGGTGGATTAGGGTATATCTATACTCGCGGCGAGCAGTGATTCAAGATGGAAATAATGTATATTAGATACGATGTTGATATGCAATCCTCCACGACATTATAGCATTATTGTAATCCCTAAAATTGCAAAGTAAGTCGGTAATCAATCCTGCATGTAACGGTGAATTGACCCGACCAAACCACGCATATGTGCCACGTACGCGGGCGTATAATGTCAAGAACATCAGCTCCATAACAAAACACTTATTCCGCCAAGCGAGATTACTCTTTGCAAATTCGCTTGGTTAGGCGCTTAATACAATTGCATGTGATGATGTAGCGAATGCTTTACTTGTGCGCATGACCTAATGGCTTAGTTAAGCATGTTCCAAAACGTGACAAAACGACACGAACTCTTCAAGTGACGATTCGAACACCAACTAATAAAACAAATGATAGCCTAAAATCTTTGAGGATATTGGGGGATACACCCAACAAAGTCACTTCTGAATTATTGAAGGGTGCATCATTGTACTATATATCCATATGAATTTTTGAGTATATTTCAGTCAAATTGAGATCGGATGTCAAAATGATATCTCGCACATTTAACGCAATTTTTTTTTTTTTTTTTTACAAAGAACTAATGCACCTATCTTATAAGCATGGAACACCATCTATCCAAGGCCACCAAGGGTAGCTGGCTCATTTGTTGTAACTGTGAACACTTTACATATAAGTATACATAACACATGAAACTAAATCATTGGCTACATGATGCATTTCTTACCACAATTCCCCAAACTATGGAGTATTACAAATGTGTTTTCCTTGGTTGTATGCCACTTTATAACATTGGCGACTATGCTAAAGCTAAAAAAACGTAGCTGTTATTTGCTCAGAGCACTAACATTAGTGGCAAACTAAGACATTATCATCTTTAAGGAAATTGGTCAATGTAAAAAGCATTGAAAAAAGGAAAAAAGGAATGATATGAATAAGATAAGATGAATTATTATTATGGAGAGCATGAAATAAAGAAAGAAAGAAAGGTCGTTAAATTTTCAAGCTTTTTCATATCCACAAAGCACGAAATACATACAAATCTGTCCTTCATTGGGATTGAGAACAAAAGTGCAAAAATGCACCAATATGAGGTGTCAAAAGGAATCTAACTTTTTGTTCTTTCATATAGTAACTATTAAGTATTAGTACTCTCTCTCTCACTATTGTCAACATATGGCCTACACAAAACACACGATCACCGACCCTCTCGATTGTTACAAAAGCTAACAATTGCAACAAAAGAAAAACAACTAATAAAGAAAGCACAAAGTGATGATTTCAAAATGGGATTGACCCCCAATATGTTTAGATATTTAGATAGATGGAAATGTTGATGGGACAATCTTGACTAAGCCATAATAATGATCTAAGATGACCCCAGACTTCACCCTATCCTTTATATCGTATAGTTTTGTAGACGTGTAGGGAAAAAAGTTAGGGTTCGAACCATTGACATTGCTGTTGTGGACGAGATCACAAGTTAACCAATTGAAACTACTACTGCACGCTGGTTTGGTTGAACAAACAACTATATACTTCTCTAACTCTCGTTTTAATTAAATGCAAAGTGAAATGGCATATTGCAATTGTCTATATAGGCACTATTTAGCAATTATATATAGTTGGCGATATTAGTGAGGTTTGGACGGTTGCAGGTAAATACTAAATAGTAGATAGTTAGTCAATTCCAAAAGCTGCGTTGTTCATAATTTCAAATATTAGCTTGCATGATAACTTCAAATGCGATCATAAATCACTTTTTTAGTAGATAGATGGACTTTGTCAACAAGTCAAAACTCTCAAAAAAATAAACCACTTAAGAAACAACCCATAATGACAATATGATATAATTTGTAAGTATGATTAGCTTGTTAAGCTTTTTACTATATGCTTTTTTGTGATCCCGAGATGACAAATACCATAATGTTGGCTTTAACCTTTAAGGGCTCGCTTGGATTGGGGGGAATAATTAGGGGGGTAA
>BSSO01002624.1:0-18721 GCA_030267885.1 Mesembryanthemum crystallinum
AACTGTAACCACAAAAAAAAAAAAAAAAAAACAGTTTTAAATTAAATTTCTCTAAAGAGTTGAAAATTTTTCAAAATCAAAAACTGGCAACTAGCAACCACCCTGAACAGGGCCTAATATTTTTGGATTCACCTTAAATAGTATTTTCAAAATATCAAATTTTTATAAATTTTCGAGTTTATATAAATATAATTATTCATGATCAAAGTGTCGTTTTAAAAACTGTGCAAAATCATGGTGTTAAAATTTTAGTGAAAGAGATGGAGTATCTTTTACAAAGAAATGAGGGTTTTGAAACTCAAAATGGCTTTGTTTTGAAGCTTTCTTATGGAGTTCTACAAGAAAGGTTTAATATTTTCAGAATAATGGTATGCACCTAAGCAAAACTAGTTATCATGTTGATCCTCAAGTAGTCCCATGCCTGTGAACTCGAAGCAAGAGCAAGAATGTGCTCTCCAAAAGAGTACCCCAGAGCCATATTAGACAACATATCTACACAAATATTTGGCCTCTATGTAGACATAGCTGATGTCAAGGTACTTCTCAAATGACACAAGTGTACAATAATCAAATATTAATAGTGTAACTTCATCTAAGGTACTTTGACTTTGATTGTGTCACTGGATACACAACGACTATACTCGTGAATCATATTCAATTAGCATATTAGAAACCCCATCTCTTTCACCATCTTAAACTCCATATATATCTCTTTCACCATATTCAACCCCATCTAGAGCGCTCAAATTTCTGCACATGTATTGTTGCCACTTCAAGATTGCCATTGTGTTTATATCATACATGAATTTGTACTAGAATGATTGTTGTCCCTTAAATAATATCCATGTACTTTAATAGGATGATTTCTTGCTTTCTTACTTTTGGAATATTAAAACAGGTTTTTTACATGCAATTTTGGCCTAGAAAAGTGTGGTGATCAAATTTTAGCTAGGTGATTTTTTAAAAATTAAAATTATATTAGATGGTTTCTATAAATAAAAGAAGAAAAAATTGTGAATTGTTTAGAAAAAAAAAAAAAACATTATTAATTGAATTGGGTAATAACTGTATTTCAAAGAAAAAGATTTAGCAATGAAATTATTAAGGAATATTCTCTTCCACGATTTGAATTTGCATACGTAAGTATCCCTTAGGACTCTCTCATGCTGACTTGATTCAGTTTCTTACCTCCTGTGATTGTGATTATAATTCCAAACCACTCTCTTCTTCCACTCCCTAACTTTTTGTTGTTAGTTACTAATTTCTTGGGGTTCTAAATCATCAACTTTTTATTGAAAAAACCCAGTTTTTTTTTTTAACCTCAAGTCTCTTAATTAATATTTAAGGTAATTCAATACACTTTTTCCTCTGTTTTCCTTTGCTTCTTCTTGTTCCATGCAAAACCCACAATGAATGGCCCTACACTCTTCCATCTCTTGTATCCCCCTATTTATAAGCTCCCTTTTTCCACCCATTTTGATCGATGACAAACACCAAACTTATTGCTAACCCCGTGTTTTTTCTTTCTTTCTTTTTTTTTTTTACCCCACCCATTTTGATGACAAACTCCTAACACCATGCTTTCTCCAACTTTTAGGCTTGCCTTCGGCATCCTAGGTTTGTTATCGTATCGGCCATGATTCTATGTAGTTTTGTATGTTATCTATTACTAATAATGTTCTAAAATTTGATTATGTTCTAAAATTTGATGTTGAGTTGTTTCACTTGGTGTTCTAGGAAACATCGTCTCACTCTTCCTCTACTTATCACCAGTGTAAGTCAAATTATCAATGCTTCAACTCGGGAAAATTAATTAGTTCTTCCTTTTTATAATGATTTTAGGGAATTTTCAAAGTTAACTTTTTCTATTGTGATTTTGAACATTCTTTAATATTAGTGCAAAGTTCAAAAAAAGGCGATTCATTGTGAAAAGAAGATGAACTATTTAGATTCAATGTGTTGGAATAGTACTTTTATGCCATTCCTATACGTATTAAACACCCTTCGGACACTACACACACAAAAATGTCTAACCCATGTTGGATGTCAATAGCAATATGAGAGTAACTAATTAACATGATCGGACTATTACTAGTGCATAAAGCTTAGAGCCTGTTTATCCGAACTTTTAACAACTATCTAGTAGTGTCTCTCACATTCCTCCTCCTTCAACCGTTTTGCCAACTTCTAAGAAGTTAAAATATAGCTAGAAGTACTTCTACTTCCTTTTTAGCTTCATTTAAAGGTGGAAGCGGAGAAAGAGAGCGGGGAGAAATGAGTAATGCAAGCCTTGAAGTTGAAGTCGGTAGAAGTTAGGCCAAACATACCCTTAACATCCCCATGATGATGTTTGTTTTATCTTGTTTCAGGCCGACCTTTGTACATATATGCAAGAAGGGCTCAGTAGAGGAATTCTCATCAACAAACTACGTAATGACGTTCTTCAACTGCATGTGCTGGACGGCATATGGAATGCCATTCATTACTCATGACAACATTCTCCTGTCCACAGTCAATGGCTTGGGTTCCCTACTCGAGTTTGTTTACTTGCTTCTCTTCATCATCTACGCGAAAAACAATAGGAAAAGGATCATATTGTTCCTAATTATGGTTATTGAGATGGTGGCAATAGGTGTTACCATGGCCTTGTTGCTTATCTTGACTCACAGCATCAAGATCCGGTCTCTAGTGATTGGCTTACTTGGTGATGTCTGTACTGTCGCTATGTATGCCTCTCCTTTAGCTATTATGGTTAGTTTATGAGGCTATGTTCAATTCATTGCTCCCATTCTGCATTTAGTTCAGTTCGACTTATTTTCATATCCCATTCGATTTTGTTTACTTCAACACGATTCAATTAAATCAACATAACATGAATGTCTATACTTCTTATCTTTTTGCTCATTTGTCATTTTCATCAACAAGTATCTATCTAGCTGATCGAAGATATATGTCAACTGGCTTATAGAGGTTGCATTGTTTCAATATGCAGAGACAAGTGATTAAAACAAAAAGCTTGGAATTTATGCCGTTGGTTGTCTCAGTGGCTTCACTTTCCAATGCTATTGTCTGGACTCTCTATTCTATCCAACCATTGGAGCTCTTTGTGATGGTAAGCTCTCAAGTTGGTATTATGTAATTATGCACAACGGCTTAAAACATATTGCAAATAGTTTAGCAATGCATATACAAATTAAAGAAAACAAGAAAGAAAGAATAGTTGTTTGGGAATTTCATGTTAATTGACAATCCGGTTTTTTGATGTAGGTACCAAATGGGTTGGGCTGTATACTTGGGCTGATCCAAGTGATATTTTATGCGGTGTATCGTTAGTCCATTGAGGCACAGGTGATTACTAAGAATGTAGCGGTGATAGTTGAGTTGAAGCTGAAAGAAGTGATGGTGGTAACTATGGAGTTCAAAAATGTCCTCTTGAGATTATATGAGGTTGGTTGTACTGTTTCCACCTTTGAGAGAGAGCTTTCTTGAGTGTTTGTTGTTCTCCCTACTCCTCATGTGATTTATGCCTTTTGGAGGTTGGTTGTACTGTTTGCTCACGTAGTGGATTTATTTCGTGTGTCGTTGTCACCCGTGGTTTTCCTTCGCATTGAGGGCTTTCCACATAAATCACGTGTGTTGTCGATTTTCATTATTGTTTTCTTTGTTGTTCTTAGTTTATTATTTCTTGCTTCCGCCCCCATAAACCCCAACAATATTGAACCATTCTTGCCTCAAAGAATGAAGCTAATAGATAGATGTCTTGTAGGAGCTTGGAGGTATGCTTCTGTTCTGCAAAATTATCCTTGTTGCATTTATCTGAGACTTTGTCTAATCTTCCTGTAGGAGACTGACTATTTCTAATATTGGTGCATACTCTCATCTACTGTCTCTTCAGCACTATGCTGTGGATTTGCTATTCCTATGCAGTGTACATTTACATGAACATTGCAATTAGCAAAAATGTCTTGCATACATATTCAAATTATAGCCATATCATCTCAAGGCCAGTAGTACTCGAAACTCTCAAGTCCAAATTCCCAGGATAGCCATTTGTTATAGGCGAAGCTTGATCATTGTCTTTCAACACCGTACTTGAAAATGACTTGATTCCGCGTCTGAGAACCTAACGTTCTCATATTCTCGTGCTTAACTCCTCTGATTAATAATCAACTTGAACATTCAGAGGGATACAGATGCAATAGATGAGTATCTATATGCTTTGGGCATTAGAGACATTGTATTATTGGTAGACTCTTAGACGTGCTTGCTGTTGTTTCACATGAAATGCTCAATACTCCCCAGTGTTTAAGCATTCATTTCAATGAGGATTTGTATACCAACACATATGTAGAACTTGATCAACTGCTATGCAATCTGCTAATTAGATCAATCTTATTGTTGGGATTAATGACAAGCACTATCCCTACATTACATTCTTCAATTTTATCCACTAGAGTTTTCTATGTTAAGAAGTAAAAGTCAGTAGGTCTACATTGAAGTACAAATGAACAGAGCTCAAAATCAATCTCAGGCCATCAAACAGAAAAAATGAAGACCGAACATTTTGTCACTCAGTAAGCAGAAATGCAGTTTTGAATTTGGCTCTGGGAGTAAAATCCACAATGTGGAACCAAGCATTCGTTTCTGCAATCACATGGACAGATTGTAATATCTTCAAAATAAAACCATGATTGAGCTGAAGATTGAGTACATACTCCCGATTCACAATGTGGAACCAAGCAGAGAAACAACTGCGAAACAAAGTTGCCAAATTAACAATCCAGAAACTCATATTCCTTGGTTCAATCTGGAATTACATCAAGCAGATTAAAATCTAAGTACCTTTAAACTACATCAAACCCTAGCAATGAATATATAAACAAAACGCAAACAGGAAAAAGAATCCACCGATTTAACAATTCAGAACTCGTATATTCCTTGTTAATTTGCAATTACATGAAGCAGATCGAGATCTGAATATCTTCAATTAACTAAACACAAACCCTAACCATTGATATATAACGCCATAAACAACATATTACGTATCAAACTGGAAAACAATCTAACCACCAAAACCATAAAGAGTACGGCCTTGGCGCTTGAGAGCATAGACAACATCCATAGCAGTAACCGTCTTGCGACGAGCGTGCTCAGTGTAGGTGACAGCATCACGGATGACATTCTCCAAAAAGATCTTGAGAACACCGCGAGTCTCTTCATAGATTAGGCCGCTGATCCTCTTGACACCGCCACGACGAGCGAGACGGCGAATGGCGGGCTTGGTGATGCCCTGGATGTTGTCCCTCAACACCTTCCTGTGCCTCTTTGCTCCTCCCTTTCCCAATCCCTTACCTCCCTTTCCTCTTCCCGACATTTTTCTCTCTTTCTCTCTCTCTCTCTCTCTCTTGTTTTGATTTACTACTGGAACTGATTGTGTGTTGTTTGTGGTGGGAATGGGAGATGGGGAAGTGGGGGTTTATATAGGAGGGCGGGGTTTGGAAGTTGAAAAGTTTTGAAATTTCGGATTTGGAGGGATCTAGTCCGCGTTAATTGTGACCGTTGGATGTGGTTTGATCGGATGGTTGTTAGTGTCGATCCGTGTGCTTTGTCTACGTTCATGCGGAACCGTTGATTGCTTTGATCTCGCGGTTCATGTTTGCTTTTTATATGCTTATTTGGATTTAGCTTTTATAAGGAGTAGTTTTTTTTTTTTTTTTTTTTTTTTTTCTATAGGAGCCTTTTATAGTAGCTGCACCTTTTTTCATGTTGGTTTTTTACTTCATTGAAATTTGGAAGTATTCTACTTTTTGCCTATTTTATGTGATACTGTTGTTGATTTGTTGTCTTTTTTACCCTTCTTTGCTTTCTTGTAAGTGTTCCCTATCAAGCCAATCAAGGTTTACACACAAATATGGAAAAATATTGTAAAATGAAAATACTAATTTACCCTTATTTAATACTCCCTCCATTCTCAAATGAAGGTTACGCTTGTAATTCCGCAACTCACATGTAGCTTTTCTTCACATGTGATTTGTATTGAAACGTGACACAGTTAAATTTGAGGGGTAAAACGGAAAATGAATGGCAATATTGAAATTCGCCTATTTTTTTTTTATTTTTTTTTATGTATTAAAATTGCAAAAGAAATGCTTATAAAAGAAGGGAAAGAGTAATACAAAAACTTTAATAATTAAATAGAGAGAATACTAAATAAGATCTTTCAATAAAGATATTATCGGGATAAATGAGTAGTGACAAGAAAATAGGGGTACTTCCTCAATATAGAGGAAATACAATGATGAATACATATCTAATGAAAATTACTGATACCCTTGGGTTGAATAGCTAATCAAGGACTCCATAACAGCAACTAGCAAAGCAGTTTTACTGCCGACAATTAGATTTGAAAATCAATGATTTATCAGCCCAAATAATTGGGCCTTATGGGATCTCAGCCCGACCATTGTGAGGTAACTGGCCCAATTTGTTGGAGTTTCCATTGTAAGCCACTTCAGTTAAGCCCACCTGAGATTTGGCCTTCCTTGCTGCAATCTGCTGCTGAGTTGACTTGTAGTAAGTGGCGTACAGTATCAGCTGGGCCAGTGCAAACAAGGTTCCCAGCCCATTCGGTGCCTGTAAAAAAAAAAAAAAAAGAAAACAAATTTTAATATTTTAAACTCTGCCCCAAAATTAGGTAAAAGTTGTCATTTTGTAATCAAATTTCAACATTAATTTACTTATAATATACATATAGAGATTTTTTTTTTTAAAAAAGGACATGGTTATATTTGTTGTGTAAGATATTTCATTTTGTTTCAAATTGCATATATCGATCAAAGTTCATTATAATCTTTACCAATTTTAGGACAATGGATCGGTTAATTTCTTCGATTTTTCCAGCATGAAAATAATTGAATGCTATATATATGTTGAAGACATTCTAACAATTTGTATAAGAGAGGAGAGAGAGATTACAGCGATGTATGGATCGAAAGGACGAAGGGCGTAGATGGTCCACGCGATGCCATTGCCAAAGGAAGCTAGAGATAGAAAAAATGGCATGTATTCCACACTCTTGGTCGTTATCACCATTTTCTGCCAAGATTTAGAAATATATACTATTAGTCATTCAAGAAAGTATGCAATCATTTTATATCGAGGCTGGCTCATCCAAGTTTTTGCCTAAAAAGACGGCTGAAGTTTGATTATACGTACCATGACGGACAATGGGGAGGCATACATCATAATGTTGCATACAATGGCAATCATACCGACAATGGAAGACCTGCGCTTGGTGGTATGCTCTAAGCTGAGGACCAAAGCAGCCATAACACCCACAATTGTGATCTCAAGAAGTGCAATCAACACAATTTTGAGCCTGTTTTTCTTGTCAGAGTAGATGACAAAGAGAGCTAAATAGATGAGCTCAATGAAACAGCCCGCGCCATTGATTGTTATAACCAACATGCTGTTTGGATGAACAAACGGCAGCCCATATAACACCCAGAGCATGCAGTTCACAAATGTGGCTAGGTATGGCACTGCTGAGTATTGTTCCACTGCCCCTTTCTTGCATATGGCAATGAATGTTGGCCTAAAGAATATCAGATAAAAATCAATAATTAGATAAGGTAATAACATATAGTAATAGATGCTCATATATATGTATGTAAGAATAATGCATTGAATGAAAATGGCTAAACTTACACAGGGGACAAAAACAAAGAAAGAGCTGTGACATTTCCTGAAAAACAAGCAAAACCAAAACAATTTGAGCACATGAACCAAATATTCACAAATAAAACTCAAGTATCAGTTGTCATCAACACTCACCAATTATTCCAGCTGCAAAACGAATGGCGCTGGCTGCAACCATGATTGTTTCGAGCAGAAACCCTTGTTTATGAAGAAAATATCAAAATTTGGTAGGCGTATATGGTTTGTTTTGGCACTAAGAAAAATAAAAGGGAGAAGCGGATAGAAAAGTTAGAAGAAGAAAGATTGAAGCAATGTTACAACAGGTTGGTCACTAGCATGACATGTTATACACTTGGGAGGTCACGAAAATGTGAAGGCTAAACACTACACAATGGAAGAATAATGCTGGGAGTTTGATGAACAAATTCTATCAAAGGGAGAGGGGATTTTATGGAGACAGAAAAATAGCTAAGGATGTGATCAAATGTGAAATGTTGGCAACTAGTGTGGCACTTCTTTCTAGATTTCTTAAATGGCCATATTTGTGTTTTGCAATTTGCTGCTTAGATGAGACATACCATGCTCATTTGGATTCACAACCTCCATTTATCTACAAATCAACTCTCCATACTTTATCCCTATTTACCCCTGGCCTATCTACCCCTCTTGATATTCCAACTTCATTAAGATGCCCATAGGATGTACTCCTCCTTAGCTAGACATCCACTATTGAGCTTTTTTAATTGACATGAGGAAAATATGAAGTAGTATCGTTTTCTAAAGCAAGTATGAAAGTGATTTTTTTTTATATTAAATTTATGTAGGCTCGATTCGTTAATCAAATATAAACTCACGTATCAAAAAGAGCATTGACATGTCCAACTCGCAATAGGTTCAGATCACTGGCCTGCACTTAAAAGCTTTTGGTTATCTATTTCCTTGATAGATTTCATACTTGGTCTAGAAGATTTCCAATGATGAGACATATAAGCATCTTGTATGGTTATCTTTTGTGATAATAATTACCAAGCTTCCATATGAGACTTATAGCTAATGAGACACATATGAGGTTGGTTGATGTTTAATTTAACAGGTTAAGATCATTCATAGGTTACCAAATGTTAGATTGGTTTGTGTTGCTAAGGAATTTGGTATGTAACGAGTTTACTAGTTATAGAAAGTTAAAATGATTCGTAAATTTAACAGTAAACATTGCTAAGAGTTTTTAAAATGTCAAAAAATGATATATGTTAAAGGCCGCGGCGCGAGCTAGCAATGCACATGGGTCTCTTGACACTCGAATATTTAAGCAAAATTGAGTGGAGGGAGTATGGGAGATGCCTAAGGTGTCAATGATAGTGAAATGAGATGCAAGTGTGCCCAAAAATAGTACAACCACCAAATTTTTTTGCTCTTGGTAATGTGGTTATTATAGATTAGATCATGTCCAAGAAAGGTGTAGTTGCATTGTTTTGGTTGAGCATGTGAATGGTTTCCAGCACAAGTGAAGGACATTGTTTTGCTGATTTTTCGAATCTATATTAAATTGAATCTTAAAGATAAAATGAGTTGAATTTAAGTACTCGCATTTTGTGAGCTTGTTTGGTTATATTTGCATTGGCCATGATTTGACACAATGTGCCTTCAAATTACAATGAGCTACCCTACCAATATGGTTTGCTTGTATTTTCACCGAAAGATTTGTTCAAATTGACTCATGATTGTGATTCGCAAGCTAAGATAAATACTTACACTGTTACACAATTAAAGGTGGTGATATTTTTGCAATTTTCTCACCCCTTTGATTTGCTTTAATTTTACGGGAATATAAGTACGTAGTATGCTGCTAGCAACTCAGAATTATATGCTTTAATTTGTTCCGATCTATTGGAGTATTCTGTACACTGATAACATTTTTGGAATCATAGTAATATCGGAGATGTCTAATGTCTAAGGCCTGTGACCTCAAATTCAATGAACTACAAAGCACCATAAAATGTAAGATAGCTACTTCCATCAAAAAGAAAAAAAAAAGTACAAATTTGTTTTGAGAGCTCAAAAGTGATTAAATAAAGAAACGTGTCACTTCGATATTAATGGTCTACCAGTTTCAACTGAAACAATATGAACTGAACTAGATTGAATTGAATGAGTATGAGAGAAGGCAGAACTAAGTTAAATGATGACCTAAACTGAATTGAACTCGATTTTGAATGAAAATGACAAATGATGAATAAACTCTTACTAAATAGTATGATTAATTAATTAAATTTCGCGACTTATTGGGGAAAAAAATATGAGTATGTTACTTACCAACTTTATCATGAAGTGAGGGCCAATTATAAGCTGGTTTATTTTAGGGTGCACCATCAACAACTTTTTCCAGCTTCCATTATTATTATTATTATTATTATTATTATTATTATTATTATTATTATTATTATTATTATTATTATTATTATTATGTTATGTGGAGTAGTAGCAATGACTAGCTAGCTAGTACCCAGTACTCCCATACATGATGCATCTCCTGGCATGGCCTGCAAATTCTGCTAACTAATTAAAAATTAAACCCCACAAAGATGACAGAACCAACACTGCAAAATTGACCATTCTCACCACCGTTTTCTTCACCAACGGTGCACAACAATTCTAGCTCTCATCGCTATTTAGTACAGTGAGTATTACAGTACATCTCTATCCAGGCCAGGCCAAGCCAACTCTCCTTATCATCAATCTACATTACTTATTTATACTACTACGTATATTGTGTCTCCAACAACATTATTTATTAATCTAACCTAATACGACTAGTTCGGTACTACTATATATGTTACGCCTATATATATTAGCTAGCTAGCTCAACTATATCTTATTTGTACTCTCGAGTGATTCTCATTTTTAAAGGGTAACTTCTTCACCTCAATGAGACTAATCCCATCAAATCAAGCTTCTTATATAGATCAAGTTTATGCAAAACTTTGTGTGTATAGTATCAACTAATTTAGCTATAATTAATAACAATGTATTTTTGCTTTAATTTTATATTTATTTGATACAATGGTATTTTGTTACCCTTAAACTTAATACTCGGTTAATATGCCTCTTAAATTAGCTTGTCCTCGTTGACTATAAGTTAGCTACAGTATTCTTCATCTTCTTATTCCCCAGGCACAGAAAAATCTAAGCAAATCTTGACTCTCCACAAATTAAAATGGATTGGCTATTAATATTAATAATTAAGAGTCAAAAGTTTTCCCCAGTGAAGTTAAATCAGCCGCCAATGCGCGCAATGTGTGACAGAATCTAATGCCAAGTACGTAGTACGTAAATTGCAATTACAATGCAAGCCCCAGTAAATTTAGCTCCCACCACTTGCTTGCTAATTAAACTTTAATTAGAAGTATTATTATTTATTTGCTTCTCAACTTTATTTTAAACCTTACAATCAAGTTACCTGCAGACAAAAAAAGCTTTGTTTTGCTGCTTTTGATGGTGCATTAACAAGCTTGCATGCAATGCACCAAAAAAGAAAACAACTTTACTACATACTACATGAGTCGCACTCGCACACATTCATTATTCCTTCCATGTTTCCATTTCAACCAATCTCTGGTGCTGATTAGGAGATACCTACACAGTTAAGGCATATGATAGAATTTATGGATTAAATGAGAAAATAAAAATTAATATTGCAAGACAAAACTTTGTCACATTTTATTCTTACACATCTTTACCTTGAATAGGTATGTAGATCAAGCCATCTAGATCGCAATAAGCTTCAGTTACTTCGTGCTCGGTCATTTCTCATTCGGACTGAAAAATGCTCAATGCTAACCCAAAGTTCTTAGGTTTAGGTCAACCCACAGGGGCAAAATAAATGCTTCATTTTACTCTTATTTTTTCATATATATTATAAGCAATCAATATTTTCAACTGATAAAAAAATATCTACAAAATGTTAGGAATTAAATTAAACGGTGTGAAAAATATAAAATAAACATGGCAAAGCAATAAGACAATAGAATTTGAGTCCACATAAATTACTTGGAGAAGGAAGAATCAAATTTGAGTCCATATGTGTAAATTAAAGTTACTTATCTTAACACTAGCTTAATGAAGAAATAGCTTGTCAAATTTTACATATACAATTATACATATGTATATAATTATAAATAGAGGTTTTAAACTATATTATTCAACGCAAAGTAATAAATAAGATATCGGATAATAACATACATATTATAACGAGCCTAAACCCCTAAAAAAAAAAAAGATAACGAGCCTAGAACCTTCCAAATACTAGAATAGTACTCAAGTACTAGTTGGCACGGAACCGTAGTCGTTATCTTAAAAACGGGCATATATGCATTATAACACGTGAATGGACAACATATTTGTGTACTTGCATACTCCTTATTATAACAAGATAGTGTGGCTAATATAACACATGAATATATTCCCTCCTCTTTTTTCTTGATCTCAATTTGGCTGTCTCTACTTATAAGTTGATGGATCTGATGTGTAACTTGCTCTCAATTACACTTATATAGTAAAATTTGAGGATGAATATTATACGATGTTAGCTGCTTTAGCCACAAAGTGGGGTTTATCTTCCTTTGTTTCTTTTGTCACCTCAACTCTAATTCAGGCAAAATTGACTATCAAAAACATCATAAGTCGAAATCACCAATGTTGCCGTGACTAAGTGCATATCATGTGAAAATAAAGTTGGACGAAACTAAGATAGGAATTACCAAGGGAAACTTAATGTGAAAGACATTACTGATTCAAGTAAAAGCACAGTTTGTTTGCAACCATTTGCCATTGTCTTAACTCATTTGTATTTGCACATTTGCTATAGCTCAAACATATATAGATATTCTAATTCGGAGAAAGAAGCTCAAATACATATTCTACCTTTTTTTTCAAAGTGCAGTCTATGTTAGGATTAAAACAAGGAAATCAAACGTCACAAGAATACGAGCAACTTTTTACGTGAAACTTAGCTTCGAGAGCTTGGAAAAAAATTACAAACGTATTACGATTAATTTCTCAAACAAGAGGATTGTCCTGGACCAATGCTCCCTCTCTCACATAATTATGGAAGCATCTCCAAATCACCCACAAAAGATATGGTAAATATCTCATTATGTGAGAGAAGGGACCAATAGTCCGGGACCATACAATAATTTCTCCAATGACACCACTAGAATATTAGTAATAAACATTTGTCTCTATTTACAGAGTCTCAAGCCCGGCTCTTGCAAGCCAAATTTAACAAGCTAAGGATTAGGAAACTTAGCGAATAACCCGCTTTTCCCAATCAACTTTCTATTACATAGACTTTCGATATTTCTAGAAAATTACAAACAGATCAGAATGTAAAGTGTGTCTAATCAACTTTCTTAGCGTTGATGATCATATGCATGGTCGGTATTCTAATACTATATATATGAAAAGGCAATAATCTAGTGTGTCTAATCATGTCATTGTAAAATTTGTAAATTTGTTATTTTGCTAAATTTATTACTAGTATAATATAGTTGCATGTAGTATATACTTTCACCTCGATCTTGTGTAAGGGTCAAAATATCTTACTTTAATTAATTTCGTCAAAGTACAAGAATTGACTAGCTAGTAGAGTTTATGAAAGTTATTTCGCTTTAAACAGAGAAAGACATTCCTTAGCTTTTCGTAATAATGCTCAAATGAAGCTTCAAAGAGACAAAGGCAGATATATAGTGGACTGTTTTTGTCCAACAACGGGAACTTGTTCTGTCATTGCTAAATTTGAAAAATTGTTTGTTTGAAGAAGATTATATGCCCTTTTATTTTTCTTTAAATTATAAAAAGATATATAATTGATTATTGTGCTTAAAAGACTAATATATTTCTTTCTTCAATTGTAAAGGAGCATCTTTGAATCTAAATTTATTTTCGTGGCCCATCATCAACTCTTTTGTAATGGTATCCATAACATGAAATTTTATCAAAAAAAAAAATGAGTATCTTATACCCAAAAAAAAAATAAAAAAAATGAGTGTCTTGTACAAATTTGGCCTTAGAAGTCTTGAGGATAACATATTCTAAATAATACTCGTATAATATGACACTTGTATGATCATTGATTAATTATTTGTATGTGCTTTATCTTTCAAAGAGTAAATCATTGAAATTGTTTCCATTCATATTCTTTCTGGTCAAAGAGAGTAATATAAACCAACAATTTTGGGTGGGGGAAAAGGGAGTTTCACTTTTATATCCCAATACAATTGAAATACACTCCTTTAATGTTAATTACTTGATCGATAGGAGTATATAATTAGTAATGAAACAAGTACAAAAGCTTTTTTAAATCAAAACGTTTGAGATATTCTAATTTGAGAGCTTTTTAGTTTGAATCGTGTATTGTTTTTTCGGATATAAAACCCTAGTTATACAAAACATATTGCAAATAGAGTGGATAAAATAAAAAAGGGCTAGAAATTAAACATAGAATATACGTACCAAATATGAGAACAAAGAAGTTTTATTTCCCAATGAAATTACACCCCCTCCGAACAAATGATAGTCAATCTTGAGGTATACTACTAACTACTATTACTACTACTAATAGCACACATGACATGAAAATATGTTATTTGTGTTAAATTAGCAGATATTGAGGGCATATAACCTAACACACGTGCAACCAAACTACTAAAATTAATAAAAATAAAGAAAGAAAGAAAAAATTGCTGAACAGAATACAAATCAGATGATGCAGAAAAGATCAAAGTATTCTTCATGTTCCATTGGCTTTAGGGGTAGAATCGTCATTTTCAGGCACAGTGTCGACCTTCTTGGGCTCCATAGCTACTACAATCACTTCTTTTAGGCCCAACTCAACTTTCTGTGCTGCTTTTCTTGCAGCCAATTGTTGCTTGGTGGACTTGTAATACACAGCGTATAGAATCAACTGGGCCAGCCCAAGTAAACAACCCAGCCCATTTGGCATCTGCATCACAATAGCCCAATTGTTAACATATATATATACTCCTACTCTAAGTTGAAATTGTCAAAACTTGCATTGTTAAAGAACATGGCTAATTAGTAGTATAATTGATTAAGACATACATGTTAAGCGCTTGTGCATGATTAGTTGATTATTACATAAGACGACAAGTTACGCGATTTATAAGGTGCACTCCACTTTAAACAGGAAGGTACACTCGGCCCAATATAATCAACTGATTTAACCATTATATTAAGCTCATTAGAAGGGTTTAAAAGAAATGTTGCGTGCACTTACATCTTTGCTCATAAGTGTACCATATATGGATTGGATTGGACAAATTATGGCTATAGCTTTTGATATTACTATTTCTTTTCTTTAAAGTTTTTATCTTTTATTTATCTGATATCTAATGTTCAATAAGTGAAGTTGTCGTGATACACTAATTATTTGGGCCACGTCGGAGTCTAGTAAGATCCTCGCTGGCACCACATAAGATGGTTATTAAGTGCAATCATGCTCCCTCACTTTCGGGAAATTCAAATTAACCCACTAACATCTGTAAGTGATAGCTCCACTCTACTATGTACTACCTACCTAACTTCAACAAAATCTCAATTAACTATGTTATTTGTTCATTAGATAATCTAACCCAACTTTTTGATAGTATAGAAAAAAGTCAACATTTTGATTATGTTGTAACATGAAGAGAGTGTAGCTTTTGCCCAAAAAATTACTACTACTATATATGAATTCGAAAGTGTATGGTATACTTGTAAATAAAACTTGTCATAACACTAGTTCCTTGAATATGGAGTATTTTAGATTATATTAGGACGTGTCACTTGCTTAAGTATCCACGTCAGGGTTCGTACCCATGGATCAGGGTTCGAATCATGGAGTATATCATCTTCTTTTTTTCTTTTTTTTTTTTTCCCTAGAATCATGAGCTGTGATAAAGATTTAATTGGGTGTCAAATGCATCATGCAAAAGGAGAGAGAGAGAGAGAGAGGGAAAGAGAAATTACAGCAACATAAGGATCTAGTGGATGGATAGCATATAGAGTCCAGATAAGAGCATTGGCAAATGAAGTCACAGAGACAGCCAACGGCATAAATTCCACGCTTTTAGTTGTAATAACTTGTTTCTGCATATTGAAACAACAGGAACAATTTTTAGCCTGACATATATATTCACATAGATACTTGATGATGAAAATGACAATTGATCAATACAACTAGCTAAGCTACTATACTACTAGTACGTACGATACACTTTTGTGATAGTAACACTAATCTGATGCTACTCCAATGTTTATGGATTCCACAAATAACATTGACTCGCATATATAAAAGCATAATATAGATCAATATATATGTATAGTACATCATCATATGGTGGAATAATAATAATACTAAGTTTTTTTCATATATAATTGAGTTTAGCAGTCGTCGCTATCACCTTTGAGCATATTTCTTGCTTCTTTTGAAACCCCTCTTACTCATTTCCCCCTCCAAGAAGAGTTCTGATGAAATAAGGACCACTTGATCCTACTACCCAATTAAATCTTGGAATCTCATACCTTTTTACTAGTCGTTCCTATAGTTCAAATTTGTTACCATGAAATCAAACACGTACAAATTGATACATCAAACGAAGAATCGCTCCACATACTATTAAGGGTAATACTAGTAATTCTGTATATATTTATTATCAGTTTAAATTTTTGGGCGGATTCATAAGATTTATATATTAGAGCAATAAGAACAGTAAATATTTGAGTTCAAATAGTGAAAACCATGGAACTCCTCATTCCTAATAGCGGAATATTCCAGCACAAGCTTGACCAGCATTACAAACCCAATTGGTACGTACTTATATAAAGTTGTATTTATTCCATTAATTTATCAATCAAGAAGAAGTAAGTTGAGGAAAGCAAATAATTAAAAGGAAGCTAGGGAAAAAGAAAAGAAAAACTAACCATAACAGATAGAGGAGAGGCGTACATAACAACACCAGAAATATCACCAAGTATCCCAATAACTTGAGAGCGTCGCTTGGAGTGGTGAGTCAAGCTAAGCAACAAGGCCAAAGTGAGGCCTACTGCCACCACCTCACCAAGGATAATCAACACCAAAACAACCTTCCTCTTCTTATTCTCGGTGTAAATAACAAAGAGAAACAGATAGACGAGCTCGATCACGCCGCCGATCGCGGCTATGGTCGACACCAGAATGCTGTTCGGGTGGATGAATGGCATTCCATATGCCGTCCACAACATGGAATTCAACAAGGTCACTAAGTATGTCGTTGCCGAGTATTGCTCTACCGACCCCTTCTTGCATATCCGTACAAATGTCGGCCTGAATTTTTCATCATAAATAAATAAGTTTAAATAAGTCATTTTTGTATCACATACACCAAGCACTACTAAATTAATTAGTGGGACTCTTATGTACTACTATGTGAAATAAATGGACAAAACAAGACATGCATCTGTATGTTGGTATTAAGGTTTTATGTGCATCATATGATCATGTAAGTCCAACCATGTTACCAGATTGGCATGTTTAAGTCAGTTACGGGTTAGAGATTTTCGAGTCCGGCCTTCAAAAGGCATTTTTATTTGGTTGCATGGGTGTTGTAGTAAAGTTATTTTTTATTTTTTTTAAAAAAAAGTTAAAGCAATGATAGTATGATCGGTCACTTACACAGGTGATAAATAGAGGAAGAGCGAGACGATGTTTCCTGTAACCAAAAGTGAAACAACTCAACGTCAAAATCGGAACATCATTAGTAACGAACATGTTTGCATAAACATGTTTGTTCATGTTGATGAAATCAAAAAAAAAAAAAAAAAAAAAACTACAGAAGTTCGATAGATTGATGACAAACCTAGAACACCGACGGCCAACCGAGCAAACGCCGGAGAAACCATGGTTAGTATGAAAATGTTGAAGAAACAAGCTAGTTAGGAGCTTAACAGAATTAAGCTCAGCTAAAGCTAAGAAAAAAAAGAAGAGGGGGGTGTTAGCAACAAGCTACAAGTTATATGTTTGGTGATTGTGGAAAAAAATGGGTGAGAAAGAGAACATATAAATAGGGGAAACAAGACAAGAGTGTAGGGCCCTCCCTTAAGGCCAACTATAGACCTAAGGACAATTTCTCTCCTGAATTTTGTTGTAGATCGAGTACTACTCTATTTGTGAGAGAATTAATTAAAGAGATTAAAAAAAATATATATAATTGTTAAGTGGCTTTCAAAGGTTTTTTAAGTGTGTGGCTTATGTGCTGTCTCACAGATTCGTTATTACTTAAATTAAACTAAAAAATAAAATGAAATTGTAGGGGCTATATTATTACTAGTAATCTATGGTTAAAACTTTAACCCTCTTGGTCTCTACGGAATTATTCTTAGCCGGTATTTGGGAATTTGCTAATATATATATATATATTCTTTGCATGTTGTTGCTCTTTAGAATTCCATTTTTACTAATTAAAGAAAAGACACTAAAGACGACTAATTAATTAGCTGTAGTACTATCAGAACATTACTTTAACAAGAATAGAATGGGAAATTTTGTGCATAAACTGTCACTATATATAGGAGAAAACTTTATAACTCTAGATGAGATAGTTACTGAGTATTAAAAAGTAAAGCATTCAAAATAGGATAAAATTTCAGTTAACCATTTTATATATGGGCATGAACAATATTACGTCTCATCATAATAATTCTTGTCTAACAACGCAAAGTAACTTGGCATTTCAACGAGTTGATGTATGTTTGTGCTGGGATTCGGCCGAAACTCTGCCCAAATAAGCGGGTCATAAGTCGTACTACGTAGTTTGTGCACTCTTCGTTCCTCTCTCTTTTATCCCTCACGTATATATAATTGTGACATACATGTATGTGTGGTGGCTATCAATTAAGTATTTAACCAAGGGGGTGTGGTTGAGTGGATAGGGACTCATCCACCCTTAACCAAGGTCGGGTGTTCGAATCCCGCCTTGGGTATGGAGCA
>BSSO01002625.1:0-18709 GCA_030267885.1 Mesembryanthemum crystallinum
TTAGTCAAAGATTTTCTCTCCGGTGAATGTTTTTGGCTGAATTTGCACTTTTTGTCCAAAAATAATACCAAAATGTCGCCGGTTCCCAATAAAAATACCTAAATGTCGCCGGTGTCAAAAAAAATACCAATCTGTCATGACCCTCCCATTAAAAATACCATTTTGGCGATGTGGCCGGGTAAATAAGGGAGGATATGAGAAAAATATTGGTTTGTAAAGGTAAGTAGGGGACTTATTTTTGGATGGTTTGTAAAGATAAGTAGGGGACGGAGGGAGTATGATTTTGACCTCCTAGTAGCTAGTATTCTCAGAAGTGTAACGTGGTAGTAACAATGAACTAAGGCTATGTTTGGCACCAAAAGCTAGCTTTTGGCAGTTTTTGAGTAAAAGTTACAGTTTAAAGTTTGAAACCTGTTCTTTTTTCTCTCAGGTACCAAACAAGATTTTAGCAAAGCTACAACTATATCTCATAGCTACAGCTGATTTCTGAAAGCTATCCATACTAGCTTTCATTTGACAGTTAGAAGAGTAAAAGCTACTGCTTGAAACTTGCAGCTTGTTCTTTTTTCTCTTAGCTACCAAACAAGATTTGAAGCAAAAGATACAACTACAGCTGATTTTGCCAAACACAACTTAAGTGATTACTGTATGACCGAAAAAAAAAAGAAAATCGGATTAAATACATGTATTCCTCCGTTCTTTTTAAATCTTTACCTTTGGATTTTGCACGGTCTTCGAGACTATACTTTTTTTTTTTTGGTGTCTGCAAGGAGGAACTCCTCCTTGGGTGCTCCACAGGAGGCTCGAACTCGTGACCTGGTGTATAAGCCAAAGCTTGTTTACCAGTGAGCCAACACCTCTTGGGTCTTCGAGACTATACTTTGACCATGAATAATTGTATTTATATAAATTCGAAAAATAAATATAACTTTTACTTTGTAAATCATTGTACTTTTTAACAAATTAATGGTCAAAGTTAAAATCAAAACGTAAAGATTTATGTGGAACGGAGGAAGTATGATGTATCCAGAAATCGAGTTAGCAAATATAATTCCGGCGCCCTTCCAAGTGAACCGGTCACCATTTTTCACTGAGCTGTGAATTTGATCTACTGTAATTCTGTTAAAAAATCTTTGAAAATATAGAGCAAACTGGTAACTCTAGAAGCTTTGTGAACAACAACAACAACAACAACAACAGAGAGAGGAAAAATGGAAGCGCAAATGTGCTTTGATTGTCTTCGACGAAGAATTCAATCAGATTTCTCCGACAAGCTTGTTTTCTCTTATGGCATCTCCGATTCTGCTCTTTCTATAGGCTCTAGGGCTGTCGTTCAGGTTTCACTCCACATTCTCAGCAATCTCCTCTTTTGCTTCGCTTCTTCAGACTATTGCTGATTTGATTTTGTTCAATTTTGTTGCATATTTTGTGTTTGATCAATTCTAAATTTGCATTTTAGCTGCCGAATTCGAGCGGAGAGGCGTCGTCTGAATTTGTGATTGTGTACCTGCCTCGTGATGAAGATGACTGCTTCACTAGATACGTGTAATTCATCATATTATACCTTTTTTTTTTTTTTTTATTGAATGCTTGAAAGCATTGAGTATAGTCTGTGAAATGTTTCCTTTTTATGGTTTTTTTGGTAGAATGTTTGGTTGATTGATCATTTCATGCCGTAATTTAAATAACTGAGATTTAATGGAGGTTGTTTCCTGGGTATATATATGTCATGGGGAAATTTTTAACAATGGCCTCCTTTAAATGGTGGTCGTCGATATTTCTAATCTACATCGAAATATATTATGAACTTGCATTTCATTTTTTTGTAAATTAGGTAAATTATATATCAGTTTTGGTTGAACCCACTGGCGATTTTGGTTCAACAAAATTGATGAGTATGCTCTTTTAACTTAATCAACTATGTTGTTGAAACTGAAGTCAGTATGGGTCTGATTTCTATCAAACTGTTGCTGATAACGACATGGAGGATCTACATAACACCATGGGTATGGAATTGCATACCCATATTATTTACATTTTTCTTTTGTTATTTACATTTTTCTTTTACACCATGGGGTCATGACGATGATGATGTTTCCATGGCCACCATTTAGTGGTGGCCATAGAAGAAGTCCCCATATCGTGGAATACGGATATTAGTATGAGGTGAATATCATTTATGACAACTTTTCTTATCATGATTTACTTGTCTTTTCTAAGAGTAATACTAGGTCCTTACAAATGACTATTAAGGTAAAGTTACAGTTCAAGGTCTTGTTAATTTTCTGTTTTTAGCCCCCTGGGAAGAAGTGATGAAAGCGAAATCAATGATATTGGAGTTGTAGTTGATGGTTGCATCTAAAGCTTAATCAAAATTCATTGCAAATTGAAAAGTAGAAATGGAGTTCTATGCACAAGTATATCTACACGGTCACATATACACATGTGGTAGCGACTTACACCACCTTGCCAAATGTAAACAGTCATCTCATGAGTCATGACAAGCATCAAGTTTATTTTTTATTTTTATTTTTTTATTCATGAGAAAGTTGAATTTTGTGGTTTAGGAACCCATTGGTGCAACTTTATGAAATTAAGGTGAGTTAAGTTTAATACAGGCGAGAAGTTACTAATTTCTCCTCGTTATAAGATGCCTGGGGTCAACTTCATACTTCATAGTAACTTCAATGACAGTACATTCCTTGGGTTGGCCCAATAATGTTGTGTGTGCTCTGGGTCATTTCAATTGGTATAAGATCCCAGAGTGACTTTGACTTGGTGCTACACCGGAAGGAGGCAAAGCATTGAATCTATATATAGGATATGCAATGCAACCTTTGTTACGTCAACATTACGTAGATATTCATTATTGGAACAAGCATTTAGGGGGGTGGTCTTTGATAAGTTTCGGGTCTTGATCTAGCCACAAATTTAATGTTCACTTATAAAATTGCTGTATTGATAACCTTGTGCAAGGCATTCAATTAAGTTCTCTGATAATGTAAGAATGTCTGAGGTCTAGGGTATGCAACACAATGTTCCTCTCAACTATATTCAATTTTCTTTTTGATAATTCACCAAAGAAGTATTAATAATGACCTTAATAAGTACAAGAGCAAGGGTTAGTGCTCCCTCTTTCATTTTCTAGGAAGGGTTGAAAGGACCTGTTCAATTATATGCAGAGGACCAGCAAAAATGCTGCAATATAAGTAAGAATACATCGCTAACTGTATGCATAAGAATACCCTAAAGGCCATGTCTACACGGAACTCATAGCTGCATACTGTTCGATGTCCCTCCTGGTGTACATTCCAGCAGCAGACAAAATTTTCCATCCCGTTAGAACCTAGCAACAAACTTTTTCTCAAAAACACCCAACTTAGCCATGCCATCAGCTATTGAGTTACTTTCTCACCCTTTATGCACCAGTGAAATGTAGGGATGATCATTTTTCGTTTGTGTCTCTTTTGATCACAAGTTTTGATTGCTTTCTATAGGGATGATCATATTGTGGATGATCTTCAAGGAATCGACAACTGTGGAATCAGTAACCAAAATAAAAAAGGAGAAAATTTTGGTCACACCAGTTCTTCATCAGCTTCTACATGGAAAAATTCTCATACTTTGTCCAATGGTGGAACGAAGACTGGCATTCATGGGCTTTCTTGTGGGAATTCTTTATGTAACTATTCTGGTAGGTTATCATGCTTGAGAACGATAACTGCAATTGCACCGTGCGCATTGGTTGGAAATTGTTCCTTCTCTAGAATTGAGAAAATTGCTTCCAACTTGTCATCTGGATCTTTGGAAGATGACATATTGGATTCTATCAGCTTCATGATTGAAGGGAAAGCTACTTGTCGTGCCAACCAAAATTTCTTGCGGTTAGTTGGGATACCTTCATTTCATGATGAAGAAGTGCCTGGTTGCCTGAGGCATCCAAATCTGGTACCTGTGTTGGGGATGCTAAAGGCACCTGGATACACCAGTGTAGTTTTCCCAAAAACTCCATATACGTTGGAAAATATCCTCCACTACAGTCCTGAAGCATTTGTGTCAGAGTGGCATACAAGATTTCTAATATATCAACTTCTCTCAGCCATCAGTTACCTCCATGATTTGGGGCTTGCTCATGGCAATATCTGTCCATCCACGGTCATGATATCTAATTCTGGCTGGTTCTGGTTGAGCATTTGTGATAGACCTTATGTTCAATGTGAGTCAGGAGCAACAGATAAAGATTCCCTGGTTACACCCCTTAAACGCACAAGTTGTTCAGCACATGATTGTCTCTCTCAACGACTATATGCTGATCTGAATCTTTCTCCATTGGTAGATTGGCAAACTGACTTCTATAGGTGGTGGAGGGGAGAGCTTAGTAACTTTGAATATCTACTTGTCTTAAACAGACTAGCTGGAAGAAGATGGGGAGATCACACATTCCATACTGTAATGCCATGGGTGATAGATTTCTGTGTGAAACCAGATGAAAATAGTGAGGTAGGATGGAGGGATTTGGGCAAGAGCAAGTGGCGTCTAGCAAAAGGTGATGAGCAGTTGGATTTTACATACTCAACATCTGAAATTCCACATCATGTCTCTGATGAATGCCTTTCAGAGTTGGCTGTTTGTAGCTACAAAGCAAGGAGGTTACCCCTGAGTGTCTTGCGCATGGCCGTGCGTTCAGTTTATGAACCCAATGAGTATCCTTCTACCATGCAAAGACTATACCAGTGGACTCCTGACGAATGCATTCCTGAGTTCTATTGTGATCACCAAATATTCAACTCCCTTCACTCAGGCATGAGTGATTTAGCAGTGCCATCATGGGCTGGAACTCCTCAAGAGTTCATCAAACTGCATCGTGATGCACTTGAGAGTGAGAGGGTTTCACGTGAAATTCATAATTGGATTGATATCACATTTGGGTACAAAATGTCAGGTCAGGCTGCTGTAGCAGCTAAGAATGTAATGCTTCCTTTGTCACAGCCCGCAATGCCAAGGCCGATAGGGCGTCGTCAGCTCTTCACTCAGCCACACCCTGTGCGGTGGGGCAAAGCCAAAAGAGTGGATGAGGGTCATGTTGAGCACGAGAAGTCTTCTCTCCATGACACTGAATACTTAACAAAGCTAGAATCAGCAGCTGGATTTTGTGAGCATGCTCGACATTTGAGTCCTGTTTATTCTGAGAGCATAAAAGACACTGTGAACTGCTCCTTTTCTGACCAAGAAGCATCAAGTCAGGATAGCATTTATCATGCAACTGAAGCAACTGACAACAGAAACACATTTGGCTTGTCACATGATGTTGATTGCAATGATCTACTTGAGTATCTTGAGGAGGATGAAAATTCTGAAGGATATCAAGAGCTTTTGCTTTGGGGTCAACAAATTTCTTCTCCAAAGAAAGTCTCCCCCTATGTTGCAAAGGACATCTTTTCTTTGGGCTGTATTATTGCTGAACTTTACTTGAAGAAGCCACTTTTTGATCCAATTTCAGTATCCACATACATGGATGGTCCTTCCCCAAAAGCGGTGAAAGAACTTCCTCCTCATGTAAAGTTTCTGGTTGAAGGATGCATTCAGAAGGATTGGAGGAGGTACAAATTGCTTTTCTGGTGTCTAATGCTTTTTAGGGTATTGTTATTCATAACTTTGTTTACTGTATTCAGCCTCAAATATGTGTTGAATTAACTTTTTATGCTTTTTCCCTTTTCTGTGAATGTAGGAGGCCATCTGCAAAGAGTCTTCTGGAGTCTCCTTATTTTCCAGCAACAGTCAAGTCATCATACTTATTTATTGCTCCTCTTCAGCTATTGGCAAAGGATGGATCCCGTCTCTGTTATGCTGCAAGTTTTGCAAAGAAAGGGGCATTGAGAGCTATGGGGACATTTGCAGCTGAAATATGTGCTACTCATTGCTTACCTCTTCTACAGAATCCTTTATCTGATGCTGAGTCCGAGTTTGCGTACATGCTTTTTGAAGAATTTTTAAGATGTCTGAAACCAAAAGCAGTCAAGAAGTTGCTCTTGCCTACCATTCAAAAGATTTTACAGGCTAGTTATATGACTTGAGTCTTATGGGTTTTCAACATGTGTCAGATCTTCGATTTCTAGTACTAATATATCTATTTCAGGGAACAGGCTATTCGCATTTGAAAGTTTCTCTGCTACAAGATTCATTTGTGCGTGAAGTGTGGAATAATATCGGAAAACAAACATACCTTGATAAGCTACATCCATTGGTCATATCAAACTTGCTTAATTCTCCTCATAAGAGTTCTGCTTCTGCTGCATCAGTGCTGTTAATTGGCTCCAGTGAGGAGCTTGGTGTACCTATTGCCGTTCAGCAGGTTAGCTTGCTCTGTGTCCTTGAGCTTCTCAATAAGGAGCTTTTCTTTCTTAAGCTATGCCTTACTGAGCAATGATCTCTTAATGCAGACGATATTGCCGCTGATTTATTGTTTTGGCAAGGGACTTTGTGCAGATGGAACTGATGCGCTGATTAGAGTTGGTATTCTCTGTTCATTAGTGTTATAGCATGTGTTTCATTATTATTTACTGCCTTGTCTACTGATGCTGAGTTTTCCTTTTACTTTTCAGGTGTTGTGTTGGGTGAAAAGTTTATCATCACTCAAATTGTTCCCTTGCTTAAAAGTGTTGTCCTTTTTTGCATTGACATGTCTACTATGAGCAAGCCTGAGCCAGTGCAGAGTTGGAACTCTTTAGCTCTAGTTGATTGTCTTGTTGCATTAGATGGTGTAATTGCATTTTTGCAGAAGGAGGTGGTGGTGAAGGAGCTGCTTCAAGTACTTGGTTATCTTATACTTGCTTCCATTTTTTTTCCCTCTAAATTTTGTAACTACCTCCTTTCCCAATTAACACACATTTGACTGTCAGTATACTTGAAACCTTGCAGGGTCAAAGTTGCTTGTTTGTCATGATACTTATGCAGAACAATTTGGAGCTTCCAGTTCTTCAGGTAATGATACATTTAAATTTTCTTCAGGAAGTCTTACTGATTAGGATTTTGCATGTTCTAAAATCCAGTACTGTTTATTGATTCTATTATTGTATTTTATTTTATCTAAAGGAAATCATATTTCCATTTTAATAAATATGTATGTGAAGGAATTAGCAGCAAAGTTAATTTTTGTTTGAGTTGACCTAACAGGCTAACTCTGATTTAACAGGTAATATAGGTTGCTAGATTTATGTTTGCAATAGCCTTGTTCATTAAAAAAATTGAAAAAAATCCAAGATATATTCTCCTAGTTTCTTTAGTACGGAGTAATTAAGGTGTTCATCTTATTGGTGGGCATTGTTTTGTCACACACTTTTGTGATAGACTTTTTCTTGAGGATGAAACATTTACTTAAGAGGGAATGTGAAGTAGAAATCTTGAGCATGTTGCAAAGATGCACCATAGTTTGTTAAATATGATTGTGACTATTCTTTGCTTCTTGGGGAGTAAATGTGATTATTCACTAAGATTATTTGCATGTCACTATTTTCAGCATCATCCCGACGTAGTTGGCACCTTACACTTCTTATATCAGAGACATTTAATACTGACATGACTAGCAGAATTTTGAAAGGTCGTTAGGACAGAGTTCTCTTTTTATAGAAATCACGTAGAGTATTCTATTTGGAAATTAAGTACAAAGGAAAAAGAATTATGGATCCACCACTGATCTACAAAGTGAGCTTATTTGCAGTTTTTATTTATCGAAAATTTCCTTGGGTACCCCTGTACTTCGATGAAATGCGGTACCCAAAGTTTTGGAAATGTGTCTGGGGTACCCCTGAATTTTCAACAAAGTGATCAGCGTACCCACTAAGCCATAAAATGACTAATGCCATTGCAATGCATTTTTTGTATAATGACTATGTTTGTTTTATATATTTCGCTCTTTTATAATATTAGTTGATAAAAAAATATATAAAAAGAAGTTTAAAAATACGTACCCCAAAAAAGAAAATTTTAAAAATAAATAAAAATAAATAAAAATAAACAAATAAATAAATTTTATGAATTTTATATGAAAAAAAATTATTTTTGTGATTTTTTTAATTTTTCTATCAAATAATATTATAAAAGAAAGAGAAATATAAAAGTCAAACACAGTCATTAGACAAAAAATGCAATGCAAGGGCATTATAGTCATTTTATAGCTTAGTAGGTCACTTTGTTGAAAGTTCAGGGGTACCCCAGGTCCCCAGGCACATTTCCAAAACTTTGAGTATTGCAGACATTTCATCAAAATACAGGGTACCCTAGGAAATTTCCGTTTATTTATTTATTTTCCTTCAGTTTTTTTATTTTTATATTTTTTGTTTACTGATGTCTTTTGACCATTAATTACATTGCAAGCATGACGATCACTTCATCTGTAAGGTTTTGCCTATCTATGGTCTCATATACGACTGACATAAAAATTTGCTGTTCATAAGGAGGCTTGCTAATTGTTCCAGCTTGTTTTTTGTGATGTGGAGTAATGACAAGTGTCCGTTTCTTTTCTTCTTCCCCTCATTTTGTTCGTAGTTATGCCTCTTAGAGCGATAACTACAGCCTAGCGTTATGCCTCTTGTAGCATTGAAAACATAAGGTCTTTGAATATTTGTAGTGTCTTAGTGGAATAATATGTTGCATGGAAACGGGAAGCGAGGAAACAGAAATGGGAAACGGGAAACGCCGGAAACTTCACTTCTCAAAAAATTAGTGTTAGGAATTATAGAGCGATACAGCGGAAGGATTACACGTGAGAAGTAAAAATAAATCAAACAAGAATAGCGGTAAAAATGAGACACAAGGATTTAAAGTGGTTCGGTCAATGTCACCTACGTCCACGGATGGCGACAAGCAAAATAATTTCACTATAATGGAGATGGTCACAAACAAATCCTTAAGGGGCTAATTAACCAATTAGTACTACAAGGAAATTACTTTGTGTTTTGGCTCTCAAAGAATAAGGCAAGAAATCTCCAAAGAAAAGTGAAGTATGTAGCTCTCGGCTTGTGTTGTGTGTGTCTTGGCTGATTTACAACATGCCCAAACAACTGAGCATAAGCAAAGAAATTGAAGTATTAACATGAGCATAAGCAGGACATACAAAAGTTCTTAAATTAGAATAATCAACAGGATTACCAAACCATACTTCTTCTGGGATCTTGAAATGAAGAGATGAATGTGGAGAACGGTTGACCAAGTAAAGTAACATGCCCAAAAATCCTTGCTATGCCATTGGAGAGCATACAATGAGCTCTCTCCAAAATGGTTCACCTCGTTCTGTTGGGGCTTAGCAACCAATGTTTTGTGCCTAGCAATACTACTGTCAGCGCAAAACTCATTGAAATTAGATTCACAGAAAAACATTATCAGTCCTAAGCTTCGTAACCTTTCTCCGAGTTTGGTTTTCAACCAATGCCTACCAATGCTTCCACTTCTTGAAAATTGGAAAAGCTTCATTTTTGTGTCTCAAAAAATAAATCCAAACCTTACGAGAGAAATCATCAATAAGGGTCATCATGTAGCATTTATCTCCATGAGAGGGAACCTTAGAGGGTTCCTATAGATCAGAATGGATGTAATCAAGATCACCTTGTGTACGATGACTTGCAGTAGAGAAACCAACCTTTTTCTGTTTCCCATAGATACAATGCTCACAAAACTCCAACTTACTCGTACCTCGGCTACCAAGACGACCACGCTTGCCTAGGAGATTCATGCCTTTCTCACTCATATGGCCCAGGCGCATGTGCCATACTCGAGTGAGATCATCATTAGATGAGGCAGTAGAAACTGTTGCAACCTGTCACAAGAAACCCCTGCAAGATTTATAGACAACCAAGTCTTTTTCCCTTCAAAAGGACAAGGGCACCTTTGAAAACTTCAATACTCCACCTTCAGCTGAATACTTACACCCAAGAAACTCAAGGTTACCCAAAGAAATCAGGTTACATTTCAAATCTGGAATATGATGAACATTATTCAAAGTTCTAATAGTTCTATCATGGGTTTTAACCTAGATTGTAATTTGTACCTATACCAACAACCTTGCATTGGTCATCATTACCCATCAAGACAACACCACTATTAACATATTTATAAGCGGTAAACCAGTCCCTATGAGGACACATGTGATAAGTACAACCAAAAGACCCATTCATTCAAATTTCTCTTTTCAGTGGATGTTATTAACAAAACGTCACCTTCAAATTCAGTATCAACAACAGCTGCTTCAACGGGTATTTGAGGTTGTTTGCCACTATCTTCTATTTCTTTCTTATTTTGCAATTGATAGCAATCACCAATTTCATGCCCAACTTTCTTCCAGTAACAACAGATTTTGTTGGATTTATGTCCCCTAGATTTAAACCTGGATTTCTTTTTATTGTAACTCCCTTTTTCCTCCGATCTACCTCTAATATTTAAGCCCTCAGCTTTATCCTTGTAATGCACTTCAAGGTTAAATTTTTCTTTAGACAACAAGTTAGACTTGACATCCACAAAAGACAAAGAATCATGATTCCCATACAACATGATTTCCTTAAAGTGTTTTTAGGTAGCCGGTAAAGAGACAAACAACACAACTTTATCTTCATCCTCAATCTTAATATCAATATTTTCCACATCCATAATAATTGTATTGAACTCATTAATATGGGATTTAACGAGAGTACCTTTTTCCATGCGGAACATATATAAACGTTCTTTAAGACGAAGTTTGTTGGCGAGACTCTTGGTCATATATAACGACTCCAGCTTTAGCCAAAGCCCTGCAGCGGTCTCCTCATGAGCGACCTTATGAAGAACCTCCTTGGAGAGGCATAGTTGAATTGCAAATAACGCCTTTTCGTCAAACTCGTCCCATTGCTCATCGGACATGGAAGAGGGTTTCTTGGATTTACCCTCGAGCGCCTTTTTCAATCCGTTTTGTGTTAGAACGGCTTTCATCTGGACTCTCCAAATAGAAAAGTTAATCTTGCTATCAAACTTCTCGATGCCAAATTTTGTAACAGTTGACATTGTTGAATCAAATGCTCTGATACCACTTGTTAGGAAATATAGAGCGATATAGCGGAAGGATCACAAGTGAGAAGTAAAAATAAATCGAAGAAGAATAGCGGTAAAAATGAGACACGATGATTTAACTTGGTTTGGTCAATGTGACCTACGTCCACGGATGCAGATATGCAAAATCATTTCACTATAATGGAGATGGTTACAAACAAATCCTTAAGGGGCTAATTAACTAATTGGCACTACAAGGAAATTACTTTGTGTTTTGGCTCACAAAGAATAAGACAAGAAAATCTCCAAAGAAAAGTGAAGTATGTAGCTCTCGGCTTTTATTGTGTGTGTCTTGCCTGATTTACAACATGCCCAAACAACTGAATTTATAAGCCAAAGCTCCGTGATTGGTAGCCCAGCTTGCAATTGAAGAAAATGAGGCTCAAGCATTTAATGTTGGCATGCACCGGCTTGAAAATAGTTTGTGAGCTCTTTGAAGAAATTGTTGCCTAACTTGCTAAGGCTCATAGGCCATTGACTTTGTTTCTCATAGCATGATTTGACACTTTGAAATTTGCTAGTCATGGCAAGCATTGGGAATTGCAGCCCCACAATTCTACTGGGATATTAGAAGAAATTGAGCCACTCCTATATCCCAACAATTAGGAAACGTGGAAACGCGGAAAAAAGAGGAAAATTGTTATTATTTTCTAAGAAACCTAAAGTTATCTTAACTATCATTAATAACGATATAAATACATTAGCTATTAGAGTTAACCAATATCTATTAAAATTAGTAGCAAGTACATATGATTTTGGAATTTCAGAGGTTATTTAATGGAGAAGTTGTTCTCTCAGTGAATAAGAAGTTCCCTAAGTTTCCTTGACTTTCCGAGTTTCCGAAACGGGAAACTTAACCTCTGTAGAAGTTTATGTGTTTCATAGATGGTATATTGGTAACATGGAGGCAACCCGTTGCTTATTTTTCAGCAACTTGACAGTGTATGGGTTTATCTGGCACATGGACCTGTTGAAGAGTGATAGCTCCTGGCTTTTCTGTGGAATAGCTTCAAAGATTATCTGTTAGTCTCATCTGGTATATTTAAGGAATTTACAAGTACAGATGCTGATTGCAACTTGAAACCTTTAATCATCTTAACTACTTGCTCTCTTTTCCATTTGGACTATGCCATATCTGAGTCTTTCCTCCTAGAGTTTACTCTGCTACTATGGCTTAGATTCAGTCCAGTTGTTGACCTAAATATGAGTTACTATCCATAGGCAACAATGTCATTTAAAGCTTAAATAGCAGTGTTGCTCTAGTTTTGTTTAATGTGCCTTGAATCTGAATGCCTTTTAGAGCCCATTGCTTGAATATGAAGTTGAATGTGCTACTCTGTTTTCCAGGCTGCTGCTGCCACCGTCGTTGCCGTTTGTCAGCAGATTGGTCCAGATTTAACAGCTTTGCATGTCTTGCCTCAGCTGAAAGAGCTATTTGATGAGCTTGCTTTTTCTCAAGAATCATCTGGTAGACCTCTTCTTGGAAAGAGCTATAAGAATTCCAAACTCAAAGCTGACAACGAGGCCCGAGTTCAAAGCCGTATGGATCTTGTGTGGGTATCAAGTACATCTCATGAGAATATATGGAGTCTTTTGATAATAATCATAATGCACTTCCTCTATTGTTTTTGCTTGATTTTTACTCGGATCTATCTATGCAGGTTGCTGTTGTACCCTTCTCTTGCATCTCTTCTTGGCATAGAAAGACTTCGGCAATGTTGTGCTACATGGTTGATTCTTGAACAATATCTTCTACGGCATCATAACTGGAAGGTATGCCTGGTTTTTTGAGGTGGCACTGGCTTCTTTCTTGTGCAGCTATTGAAGTCTTTGTATTCTCCTCATCTGTCTAAATTTTTTATGATTTAGTGGGAATCTACAGGAGATTCATCTAGTTGCAGTTTGAAGAACTTGGATTCTAAAAAGCTCATGAACAGCGAAATTGCTACTTCAAACTATAACCCAACTAAACTACTAATGAACGGGGTTGGATGGGCAGTACCACAATCGAAGGGAAGTAAAGCAGGGAAAGATTTGGTGCTTCATAAACGCTTTTCTGAAATTCGTCAAAATTCAGTTGAAAGGAACTCGGAAAATTCTACAGTTGGCAAGCGTGAGCCATGGTTTTGGTTCCCTAGTCCTGCTTCTAGTTGGGATGGGCCAGATTTTCTTGCTCGTGCTGGTAGTTTGAAAGATGAACTTCCATGGAAGATTAAAGCATCTGTAATACACTCAGTGCGTGCCCACCAAGGAGCATTGAGATCTTTAGCTGTGGACCAAGATGAGTGCATTGCATATACCGCAGGTGTTGGTCCTGGTTTTAAGGGAACTGTTCAGAAATGGGACTTGTCCACTGTCGATTGTGTGTCTGGTTATTACGGCCACGAGGAGGTTTGCTTCCTACCATACATGTGCTTTCTTTGGTGCTTTAGTCGACCTTAGGAATGAAATGGATTCTTTCATGCTAGGTCCCACTCTTAGTAAATTCACCAGTAGATATGGATACCCACTTTGATATTTGTTGTAGGTATTTAGATGAGAAGATAGCTTATCTTGTGACAATAGATAGTGGATATATAATTCAGTATGTCTGAAGTTGGACACAATATGTGGAATCTAGTTTTGGTATTTCTGGTGGGTGCCTAGGCTCTAAAAATATTATCCAAGTTTTGTAGCTTGTTGTGAATCAACAAAAGTAAAGAAAACCCAAAGGTTAAACTAGGTTGGTAGATTTCAGAAGTGCATGTGGCTTGATTTTTTTTTTTTTTTTTTTTCCCAATTTTTATATTTTCTTTTGTATCTATCTTCCTTGGTTTGTCATTGAACCCTTACAATAGTGACTAGAACTTGCCATGGCAATGTACATTAGGCAAGAGCATTTGAGGTACATTGTCACTAGCAGTGCAACTAATAGCAAACAGAGTTAGATAAATTTGGCTGATTCTCAAGCAGTACAACGTGGAAGGGGCTGTTGAGAAGAGGTTGTGCATAATGTATGGCTAAGCAGGCAAAGTTTCCTTTGTTGCTTTATTTAGTTAATCTTTAGTAGGTTTTGTTGCTGCGACAACATATCAGAGAAGTGCAAGTTTTTATGCTAACATTTGAAAGCTTCCGGATGATATGATTCTAGGTTGGATCTTTCAGCTCTTCCTATTAGAGACCACTTGATCGTATAGACACTTTCTTCAGTTTGCGAGCTGGGAAATCATTGCAGTTATTCTTATTGCATTATTTTTGTGTGTGTGGATGCATCTTCTTATCCGGTGTAGTTTCCCGGTTCCACATTTTATTCCTTGAATGAAAATAGAACTAATCTTGTTGACGCAATGACTTACAATTGGAATACCTAAATCATTTTAGCACAGTGGGTTTCTTCTATGCCCCTATGTATATGATGTTCATTGGAACTTTTTCTCAAGATGCTATTTCAGTGGAACTTGCTGAAAGTGGGCATATATTATATTCTTTTTCTCTTTTGCTTTCACCCTTTTATTTCCTGGCATACTTTGAGTGAGCTATAAAAAGTACATGTGTGGGGATGCTTCCTTTCAATCAGTCCTACTTCCCAAGTTCTCTCGTTTCCTTTGTACAGTATTGATATAGAGACGTCGTGTATGCCTGCATGTTTGTTTTGTGGAACTCTTCAAATTGCTTGTGAAGAAGTTTGCTCTGGGTCTGTGGTGATAGTGATACAGATAAACTATGCCAGTCAAAGATAGAGTTGTTGGATTCTTAACAAATTATGCTTCTTTCAGGTTGTGAATGATGTCTGTATCCTGCCTTATGATGGGAGGGTGGCTTCCTGTGATGGAACAATACATGTTTGGAATAGCCAAACTGGAAAAGCAATATCAATAATCACTGAAGCATCGGCAAATATAGTTCAGCCTTCTAGCCATTCATCTTCTGCAATGAGGGTTAACAATGACCAAGGCAGTATGCTGAGTTCGTACCCATTTTCTACTGGAATTTTGACTAGTGGTGATGGCAGTTTGTACACCTGTATGCATTTCTTAGATTCTGCTGAGAAGCTTGTTGCTGGTACTGGAAATAGTTCTCTCAGGTATAGCTAATTTAGCTGCAGTGTTTGTCTATGTATGATATTCAGGGTGCACATATTGTTCTGCTTTGTTTGAGGGCTTTACTCTCCTGATTATTTTTAGGTATATTGATACTGCACGTGGTGAGAAGCTTCATATGTGGAGTACTGAATCTGCTGATTATGGCTTCCCTTCTTTTGTCTCTTCCATATGTTCTTGTGGTTCAGACAAAGCGCAAGTCACTTCTTCTCATTCTTGGGTTGCAGTTGGCCTGAGTTCTGGTAATTTGCGGCTGCTTGACACAAGAAGTGGCAATGTTGTTGCCTCTTGGCGTGGTCATGATGGATATGTGACAAAGGTATGTTTTAATGGAATTTATGGAAAAGAAATTGGATTCAACATACAATACTCTAACATGAAAAATATCTTCTTGCAGTTGGCTGCACCAGAGGATCACTATCTTGTTTCTAGCTCTCTGGACAAAACTTTACGAATCTGGGATCTGAGAAAGTAAGTCTTAAATTGGTGAACTATGATGTTCAAAGTTAATACTTGTGATGTCGTTTGAGATAACCCATTGTACTTATAGAATTATAATTGGTTATTTGCGCTATTGAACAATATCACCAACCTAATTTTGTCATTACTAGGTAATACTTGTGCCTTTCTGTGGTCATGGAAGGCTTAGGCTGCTCAATTCTCAGAGTAGAGGTGGAAACGAGTGGGTTGGATCGGGACAGTTCCATAATGAGTTAGCATGGGTTCGGGTTATTTCGGGTTGCACGAGTATGCTGATCGAGTTGGATTGAGTCGGGTTGGATTGAGTTTTGAGTCCCATCGAGTCCGGTTAGCTGGGGTTTCAATAAACTCGGGATTTTGGTAAACTTGAGTTGGGTTAGTTCGGATTTCTGTTAACTCAAGATTCGAGTTAATTTGGAATCAGGTGTGTCAGGTCAAGTCAAGCTCATATTAACATTATATTAAGGATAGTATGAATTTGCCAATTTTGTATTCAAATTCATATTTGGATGCATTGGGATAGATTTCGATTTAGGTTTTTTATGAGTTTCTGACCACTTTGGATCGGGTTTTATTGGGTTGGGTCAATTCGGTTATTAGGTACCGTGTAATTGGATTGGGGTTAGCCTAGATTGGATTGAGTTGGGTTCGGGTATTAAAATTTTGACATATTTTCGGGTGTCAAGCAGGTTGGTTTTTGGGCGGTTTGGGTCAGTTCTCTTGGGAAGGATGAGGTTTTGCCTATTTGTATCCAAAGTTTAGATACTTGGACGCTTTATGCCCATGATACCAGGATTCAACACAACACAAACATAAAGGCTAGGAGGTTGCAATATCGATGTTGTTCCTACTAGTTATCACTTTAGCATTCAACATAAGACATCAATGTTGCAATTGGTTAATGGTTCAAGATTGAAAGGAGATAGCTTTGCTTATATGTCCAAGGATGGAGAGACCGTGATTGCTCATTGGGATCAATTGATTTCAGGAGACTTTGTTGGACTAGTTTTGTGTTCAATTCAGGAACTTGATTGGGGTAAGGACACTTGATCAAAGATCGAACATCAGTTACACGTATTTTGTGTGCAATCTGCTGCCATGCAGATTTTGGTTTAATAAGGCCCAGACCCATGCTAGTTTGAACTAGGCTAAAATTATCATGATTTTTTTGGATATTTTAACTTGGTTTAACCTTAATTGCATAGTAGTAAAGACTGTTTTGGAAATTGAGCAAGTTTAGAGGGATAATTGAAGATTGCGTTAGGGCTAGCCAGTCCAATTAGAGAATTTCCAGTGCATGATAAAAATTCAATAATTGACTGGGAGAAGAAATCATCTTTGCTACCTCATTTTTTGTTTATCTGCAAATGTAGACCTTCGAAAACTTGCGATTTTGATGAGAATATGGGAAGTTAGGATTAAAATACTCAAGAGACACGACTCACAATTGCTTCTGGCACTGGGTAAAAGTCTAAGCCAAGGGCACATGAACAAAGGAAAGCAATGTTCATCACAGAGCTTGCTTAATGTTATGTGTATACAATGAGTCCTTGACAAGCAAGAGTGCTCTACTTTTTGTCCCAGACTTTTGGAACGAGTTGAAGGCTAGCAGCAGTGCAGACTGCAGATACTTTATTTTGTTTTACTTTGTTGGTTGAGCACCGACAATGTGGAATTACAGAGAGGAAACGTATCAGGTAGGGGCTGAGATAGGGAAATTATATAGGACTGACAATGTAAGAAAATGCACTTGGCTGAAAGAGGGAAAAGGATTAGGAAGGGTGCATGGAAAGTACAAGCATTTCTTTTGAAAAACCTCCTGCCAAAATCCCTTCCCCACCCAAGACAATTTTAATGCATATAAGGGAGCTAGGAACGTGCGGAAAGGACAATTTTTTTTGTCTTCCTAAATTCCTATACTTCAATGCTGTGCTAGTTCTTTTGTTCCAAGAAATCAAGGTTTCCCTGTTTGGGGGAGGGACATCTTCTCTTCATTATATTTGAGGATTTGTTATGTGATGTGATTGTCCTTGGCTGCTCAAGTTGGGCAAGAGAATTTTATTTGTGATAAGGTGAAGAAGTATACATGGTATAAGCAGGAGGGCAAGCTGTTCTTAAGTAGAAACCTTCTTAGGCTATGTTTGGCAAAATTAGTTATAGCCGCGAGCTGTAGTTGTAGCTGTAAAAATTTGGTAACTAAGAAAAAAACGAACAAGTTGCAAGTTTCAAGCTGTAGCTTTTACTCAAAAACTACCTGTTGAGTGAAAGCTAGTATGGGTAGCTTCCAAAAATTAGCTGTAGTTGCCAAGTGAAAGCTAGCTCTTACTTCAAAAAGTGTTTGATAGCTGAGAGGAAAAAGAACAAGCTGTAAGCTTCAAGCTTTAGCTTTTACTTAAAAGCTAGCTGTTGGTACCAAACATAGCCTTAAGCCCTTGAACCTCATAATTGATGTATGTTTTATTGTTGCCTTAGCACAAGAGACACCACACAACACCATTGTGTGTTTCTCAGTTATGTGGAACTTGATAAGATTTTAGAAAAATATTCTATCTTTCAGCTGAATTTCTACTGTTCACTTTTACTTTTTGCAGGATTTTGCCTCCCCCACCTGTTGTGTACAAAGGTCATAGCGACAGTATATTGGACTTTTCTGTTTGGGGCCAGGATATGATTTCAATTTCCAAAAATAAGATTGGACTTTCCTCTCTGTCAGGAATAGGGGACGAAGTGAGTATCATAACCATGCTGCTTACATCTTCTTGCTTGAGTTGCAGTCTGCTTGTATCATTACATACATGTGCCTTGCCTACATTTCACATGGTCAAAACCATGTGAGACTGCAAACAATGCAGCATACAGCTAAGAACTTGCTTTATATAATGCTAATTCTTGATTTTTGGGCAATCTGACCACTTTCATACTCCCTCCGTCCCGTAATTAGCTTTCAAAAACACCATATCTTTTGTCCCAAAATTAGCTGTCAAAACCCATAAAATTCCATAACTTTTCTATTATACCCCTCCACTAACTCACAAATACAATAAAAAAAATACACTCTCTCTCCAATCACACACTCT
>BSSO01002626.1:0-18707 GCA_030267885.1 Mesembryanthemum crystallinum
GGCCAAAGCAGTTGGGGCTTTTAAAGGGGTCACCCTCACTGACATCCAACGTTATTGGGGCGATCTGTAATTCTTTCTTAGAGGACTCCTTGTCCTCTTCCTTTGTAATTACACTTTTTATTTATTATTAATATATTTTTCTTTATCAAAAAAAAAAAAAAACCACATCTTCAGACACTTTTTCTCGTTAATCACTATCTTCAAGCTAAGTAAGTCCTAATATGACCACCATCTTGTCTATTTAAGCTAAACGGTGGTAGGAACTACCCCAAATGGTCATTTTTCAGAGTCAAATGGTAATCAAATTAGGTCATTTTTTAATTTAAAGATAGATAGTATTTAACAAAAAAGTGCCACAGAAGGTAGTTTTTGACATGAAATTTTTAAAAAAGTAGTTTCTCACAAAATGACCTAATTAAAGCCAGTTTTTGGCAATTAAATTGTTTACTTATTTAACTTTGATAATTTCTTGTACTTTCAATTGCTTAGATGGAACTAAACAATTAAAAGAAAAACTTTAATAACTTTGGCCTTGGAGTAGAGGTGATAATTAGGGGGTAATGGAATGAATTAGAGGGTAAATAAGAGGGTGGAGGATAGGTGGAGCCATGGAGATGATAGTGAAAGTTAGGACTTAGTGGAGGAGAAGGGATGGGGAGGGGGGGGGGGGGGGGAGGTGGAGAATTGTTACCGTAGGACGAGTTAGGGGAGGTAGTACTCCTATAGGCCATATGGGAGAAACTGTTACCCTTCCTCATCACCCTCTCTCCTCCTTCAGGTCCAATGGCCACCATCATCACCACCTTCTTGCTCTTGTTAACCCCTGTTAACTATTACGCCCCAATCCAAGCATGGTCTTAGGGGGAAGAAAAAAGGAAATCAGACGTTCCTAACATACAATGTTTCTTATTGTTTCAGCTAAGGCTACCCCTGGCATTCACTCTCTTAAAGATTTTGAATTTCGTTCCCAATCTCGTCCTCGAAGCTGCAAATAGTGTAAAATTCTTCATTTTGACAAGGCTATTCATATTGGGAGCCAATGTAGTGGCCCTAGAATTTGTGCTTTTACCAAATGCCCCATTCTCTTTGATGTCCTCAAACTATCTATTATAACATTTCAGCTTTCCCAAAATAGTGGAGCAACAAGTACAAAGAAATCTTCATATTCATATCAATGATAGCTTATCTAACTTCCTACCATCCTCTCCTCGCTAGAAATTAGATTCCAAGACATACCCTCGAAAAAGCATTTCTATGATTCCCCTAGTATTAGATTTCTATGGAAAGCAACAACTCATCCATATAGCACTTTGTTCCCCAAGGACTCCACCATCCCCTTAATCTTCTTGATGTGACTTCTCCTCCTATGACCATTAAATTTTGTATCAAACCAAAACGAAGATAATTACAAGCTAAGAGGAAAAGGAGTCCTCAAGAGATCTAGGTACTAAAGAAGCTGTCTAATTACAAAATCACCCCAATACCGCCAGATATCAGTGAGAATCACCCCCTTAAAAGCCCCATCAGCTTTGGTAAAAAGAGAGCCCATGTAGACCACCTGATCCCACATAAAAGCAAAAGGCTTGGAAGTCTGGGGAAAAAACACAAGTTTCATTCCAACCAAAGGCACCAAAAAATAGCGAAGAAAGCACACTTAATTAACAACTTATATCCTCACCCCCTCCGAAACCAACATAGTGGGCCAACAAGTGATGAATAAGAAGAGAGGGAGGGCAGATGAAGCACTCTCCCATAATGCCGAGCCGACGCTGTAGCACATCATGAGTATTCACCTTACCCAATGCCAGGGTCCAATCAAAGGAGGCACACCTTAAGGGGAACTTCACCTTAAGGGGAACTTTATACTTCCAAATGCAGTTAGCAAGAGGGAAAGAAGGATGATGTGGAGGAAGGTTAAGGTGGGAGAGAAAGGATTTCTGGGAGACGACCTCAGAGAGATCTCCCAGCCAAACCCTATCAGAAGCACACTCTCCTACTCAGCTATTAATTCGGAATCTGTTTCCTTTACATGTCCTCAGTTAATAGTTCACTATTAATTTGATTGAGACATATAATCTCCCTCAGAGTCCCCTTAATCTCAATCCATCTTCCCCGTCAATGATCCAACACTGTAATCCTGATTGAGACACCTAATCTCCCTGAAAGTTCCCCCCTTCTCAAGCTTCACAACCCCAAAACAAACCCTCATTCAATTGTTTCAACTTTCAATGTCTTCATAAGACACAACATGGTATACAGATAGGTTTTCAACTGGATTGATTAAAATGTGGGGTAACTCAAATTATTTTACACCTTTCTTTACCATACCATACAAATATACAATATCCACAGGCCTTGTCCCATTTCTTCTCACGAGGCTTCTGCCTACGACGGGGGTTGGGAGTGTCAGATACACAGCCTTGCTCTACAAGAAAGGCTGTTTCTATAAAATCCTTGATCACAAGCGCATCGACTATTTGCTAATTGACAAAAAACAAGAAGCATAGAATAGTATAATGAGCCATTTTGATTTTGGCTCTGTTTTGTTGGAAGGAAAACATTTCCTCCATTTCTTCTATTTGGTGGTATAAAATTGGTAACTTGGAGGAAATTTTCACCCCCTATCCAATCGAGGTAAGTATTCTCCATTTTGGAAGAGGGGCAGTTAAGTAGTCCCTCTCTGTTCATCCTATCCTTAGTTATATGTACTTCCCACCTTGAAGAATAGGTAAGAACCTGACTCCGTACAAGAGTACAAGATATCCATAGAGTGTTTTTTTCCTAACCTTTTTTTNTCGGCTGAAGTTATTTTTCACTGAACCAAACAGAATGTGAGTCTATTACACTCCAGGGTTGAAGGAAGGAGAAGCTGCTGTTGTGGCTTAATGCTGTTATTATAATGAGGTGCATCTGTTTAAAGAGGAATGCATGTGCCTTTTTTGGGTCTTCATTGCCTTCTGAAATGCTTTGGAATAGGCTTACCTACCTAGCTTCTTGTCCCCTAGGAAATTTGTGGCTTTTAGGAGCTACGTCGATCTCAGAGTCAGAGGTCCAGATACACTTGGTCAATCTGTAAATACTTTCTATGTCGAGGATTCATTATCCTTGTACGCTTTACTTTTGAGATTACTTGATGTATATTATCTCGTTATTTGAAGAAGAAAAAAAAAAAAAATGCAGGCTGAAACATGCAAATAACGACTTTCAGTTCTATTGCTATTAGGGAGCTCAACTGGAATATATTCTATCGGACTTTCTGTTTATTTCTTTTGTGCTGTTCCTTGTTGTCTTTTGCATGGTGCAGCATCTAAGAATTGAGGAGAATCCCATTCTCCGAATGCCCCATTTAGAAGCAGCGTCCATTTTGCTTGTTGGTCCTACTTTAAAAAAGTTCAATGACAGAGGTCAGTTGCATTATTTTCTTTCGTGTTGGGCCAATTATAAGACATTGGCTTCCATAGTTGCAATATTATTCTTATTCCTATTCTTCATATTGATTATTTTAGACCTTTCCAAAGAGGAGATTGCAATTGCTAAGCGTTATCCTGCTCATTCTGCTCTCTGCATCAGAGATGGTTGGGATTTCTGCTCTGCAGAGCATGCTGCAGGTTGGTTTTTTAAGGTATATATATTCCATGTCATTATTTTCAGTATGTTCTGGAAATGCTTCGTTTAACATAAAAACAATGAAATTATTGTTGAAAAAGTTGTACTTTTTTGGTTTAGTGAGAAAACATTTTATGTGAAAATTGTGTCACAGTTTGTGCTATCATACTCTCTCTTAAGAAGGTTTTCGTTGTGATGTTTCAGCTTCTATTCCCTTGTAGGTTTATGCTATCTTTTGGACTGTGGTGTTTAATAAAGTTAACCGTAACAATCTGCCACATAGAAGAAGGCCACATAAAGTGATCTAATTGGATGTTTATGTGATGTGCACTAGGCATTTATAGTGGAGAGACAAATGAATACCTATTATGCATTGCTTTGTTGTATGGAGGATTCGAATGCAAATGTTTACAAATTTGGTGTACACTGACATCCTGAGCTTGTTGCCCATGTTCGCGGTAGAGGTTTGTGTCTAATAGCGAGGGCAATACTTGCCCTCGCGGCTATTGTATGTTTACATTGATGTGCTGCATTTGGGCGGAGAGAAACAATCGAATTTTTTGGGCTCATAATATCCATAATATTAGATGGGGAAACCCAGGGTTCCCCCCACACACCAGACAATTTAATTTGAAATTCAACACTAAATTATAATCAAACATTATGAATGCAAGTGCTGACCTCTCAGTACTGGTCCTACAAAGTAAACAAATATGGGAGTACATAACTATGCTGAGCCTCCTCGTTTGACGCGTAAATTCATGTTAATCCTCTCCGGTGCCAAAATCCATGCAAGCACCAAGCGTCATCTTTGTCTTCCAAACAATATTAGCTATAGGAAGTTAGGAATAGAGGTGTTCCCACTTCCCAAGAATTGAAGAAAGGACAGAGATGAGAATCCCTCAAGGAATCACCAGCCCATTGCCTAGAGTCACTGCTGCCTGAGAGCTGAACTGTCTCTAAAATCTCAAGCAAAGAAGTAAGCTCATAAATTTTCGGATTATGAAAATCAGTTTAGATTCCAAGAGCCCGTATGTGCGTAGTAAAACTTAGAAATAGTAAGCGACTTTACTTTTAGCTGCTAAACTTAGATTCAAGGAAACTTTTCATTTAAGGTACCTGAAGTTAATGCCTAATTGCAATATGGGTACTCGACATATCAACACTCTCAATTTGGGTACTTGAAAATATAAAAACAGTGTCATTTCAGTGACGGGGTTAAGAATTCAATTAATATGTTCATGTGAAAATATCTCGACATCTGAAAAAATACCCAGAAAATTCCGAATAATTACATGTAAACTAGTAATTTGGTTTTTTTGTGTGTGCGCGCGTGTGTGCGCGTGTGCGCGTGTGTGCGCGCGCGTGTGTGTGATAATTGGGAATTTCTGTTTATTGACATGGCAGCATGTTTACGTTAGTTTTACCCCGTAAAGGAAATGACCCAGAATGCGACAATTTTAAAAAATTTCAGCCACCCATAATGAGAGGCAGGTACCTAAATTACAATTAGGCCTATCGTCAAGTACCCAATGTGAAATTATTCCTAGATTCCTGCGGTGTCTGGCTTTTGTTTTCTTGGTTCACTTTTAGCTGCTCGCATGATGATGATATTAGCATATGATCAGTCCTGCAACACTTTTGAGCCTCGCTTTTACATATGCCTACGCAGATTGATGTTTCTTTATGATTTTAGCATCTTACTATTTTCTTTTCTTCTCAGAATCAACTTTCAATTTTCTCGTTGAACATTGGAAAAATCAGTTGCCTCCAGGATTTCAGCTCAAGGAGGCATCAATTGATCCACCTTTTGAGGAAGATGCTTGTCGTTGCCACTTTCTTTTCCTACGAGATCATGGAGTTGACTCAAAATTGGTTTTGAAATATCAATGGTATGTGGGAGAGAGAGCACTTTCAACATTTACGGCCATTCCTGATGCCAATTGTGAGGTATTGTGTGTTTGCATTTAGTCACTTTCGTATCAAGTCATAAAGTTTTCTGATCCATAACTGCCTTTTGATCTTTTGTGGTTCCTCATCTGAATGCTTGATTGGCAGGTTTATAGTCCAAAGCATGATGATGTTGAAAACTATTTGAAAGTTGAATGCATCCCTGTATTAGGAGACACAGAATATCCACCTGTTTTTGCAATTTCTTCTCAGGTTTCCCCTGGTATGTCAATACTAATGTAGAAGACAGAAATTAGTAAAACTTGCATTGTTGTTGAAGACCCTCACCTATTCGTTTGCTTATGTGACCAGATTGAAACAGACCTGGTTTTCATGTTATTTTTCTGTGGTGATTGCTTAAGCAAAGCATTGGAAAAATCATGGGGTGAATTGCATGTGGACAAAGTCTAAACTGCACATGTAGAATTTAATTTAATTTTATTTTGTTTTGCCCATGGCACTAATTATTTTCTCCCTTTCTATGTGTGTGGAGTTTGTCGTAAATAATTTAGTTAATTTGGTTAAAATTTGGAGCTCATAGAACATAGGTAGTATGAGTGCTTGATATGTTTATTTCAGTACTTGAGCTTGTTCCTGATGTTATTGTGGCTGTGCTGTAAGCCTCTGCTCTGATATTATAGTGGCTGCCAAGTAAAATAGTGTTGGTGGTTGAATATTGACTTTTCTCTTGTACATTTGTATTTTAATCTTGTGTTTTGAGGTTGTTTATTTGGAAGTTGGAACCAAGTGCTCAATGGTGAGTGGTATATGTTTTTTTCTTGTTCTTTGAAATTAACCCATACATGAGAGCCTGACGGCAAAATGGTTTTTGTTCTTGCCCTCCCTCTGTACATGAGTGACACTTGGTCGTTTTATAATGTTATTTATTTTTTTATATTTTTGAAAAGAAAAATTTGTATTAAAACCAAACTGAAGGTAATTACAAAAAAGGAGGACAAGGAGTCCTTGTTTTATAATGTTACTCTTAATCACAAAGGCTATATGAACTGTGATGTGTGCCTTAGGCCCAGCATGCTTCTGTATAACCTTGTTTACCTACCGTCCTTAGCCTCCCTTGTTTCATTTGTATTCTGTCAGAATTCTTCTTTACATGATGAATAGTGAATCAGGTAATAGATCTATCATGCCACTTGTATCTATAGTATCATGAGGTGACCTCTTTTAATTGCACGTTAAACTAGTTGAACCTTTGTTAAGTTCAATGTTTTGTCTATTAATCGTTGTAGTTGTCTCTCTTGGCAGGAACTGGTTGCCCAAAAGTCTTGAATCTTGATGTGCGTGGTGACCTTGTGGAAGGAAATATCATTAGGGGCTATGCTGAGGTTGCATGGTGTGGTGGGACTCCAGGAAAAGGTGTTGCCAGGTAGTAATCATAATGAAGTTATGCAACAATACTTCCGAATTGGCATCCATAGCTTTGATCTCTTTCTGGAAGACAAATCTACTAACTTTTGTCAAATAGCAGAATGAGTTGTTTGTTCTTTATCTATTGCAGAACACTAGTCTGAGTAATGATCGTCATTGCTTCCTGTAGATGTTGGCCTTACTTGATGAAACAAATATGAAGACTTTTAATATGTGATTAGGAATCATGGCGTAGTGCTGTCATTTTTCATCTCACTATAAAATTGCCCAATTGATTGTTAAACTTGTAAAACTCACTTTTTCCCCCCATTAAGAAAGGAAAGAGAGATTAAATTTCTGTTCTTTCCAATTAGTCATAGTGGTTTAACTTATTTGCCAATCCTGCAGTTGGCTAAGGAGAAAATGGAACAGCAGTCCTGTGGTAATACCTGGAGCTGAAGATGAGGAATATCAACTGACTTTAGATGACATTGATTCAAGTTTAGTTTTTATGTACACGCCAGTGACAATGGAAGGCACCAAAGGCGAACCTCAGTATGCAATCACTGATTTCGTAAAAGCAGGTAGATGGATGCTTCTCGCATACACTTTTACATCTTTTAACACTTGTCTGATTTGTTTAATACAAGTTCCCTCTTGATACAGCACTGTAGTTCTTTTCTCCGCCCCCTTTTATGTTTATGAAAATGCTCTTCAACATCCTTACAACTCTTTCTTTGTTTTTCTCCTTTTTTCCCCCTTTTCTTTTCTGCTTTGTGCCCTTTTTGCTCACATTTCAAGGGATAATTACTTGTCTTGTGCTTGCATCAGAAATCCAACTACCCTTGAAGCTTCAATTTGTTTGCAATAATTTCGCATTAATTTTCCTACTAGTTCAGGAGACTTTTATCATGTTGTAAGTAGTATATAATAGGTTAGCATCGATGAAAAGTACTTGCTCAATCTGTTAAACATTGATGGAATCCTTCGCAAGAACATTTGTTTCATCAGTTAGGCTGTACTAAGTATAAGAGGATGTGGCATCTGTGGCTATTTCCTGTTTTCTTGTGAGTTGGCTGTAAATATTATGTTGTAGAGCCTTTGTATCATTCTCACGTAGCTGCGGGGGCCTATAAGGGGATGCTCACTACTGACGTTCAACGTCACTGGGAAAACTTGTAAATTTGTACTTTAAGGACGTCTTTCCCGCTTAGTTTGTAATTTTCATTTTTTCATTAATAAAACTTTTTCGTTTCTAATATAGATCATATTCTAGGACCTGGGAACCATAGTAAGACGATGCGTTCTTTCAACATATCTACATTTGCATATAAAGTTGTGGGTCATTCTCATTTAGCAGCCATTTATCCATATGAATACTAAATGCTTAAAATCACTGCCATGCTCCTGTCTAGTATTCAAAGGCACTCTCATGAGGAGAGATTTTAGTTTCTTTCAAAAGTTTTAACATACTATATCCATGAGATGCATTCTAGCAGAATTTTGTCTCCTGTGAATTCTACTGTTGATGTTGTGCACCTTTGCATCCAGCTGCGACATTTGCAAACCAACTGTATATTTACGCATCAAAATTTGAGAACTCGCTCTCTGGATTATGTATTGGGCTGACTTTTTTAGGTTTTATGCTTTGGAATCATCGAACAAGACAATTCCTGGTTCTGTCTTGATGGATTCTCTCGTGCTTATGAAAGGACAATCATGATTGTGTTTAACTTTGATGATCTTTTTTGGTGTACAGCTCCTCCATCAGTCTCTAATGTACGAATAATTGGAGATTATGTTGAATGCGAAGTTATTAAGGGTGCTGGGGATTACTTTGGAGGGCGAGAAGGTCCTAGCAAGTTTGAGTGGCTACGTGAGAATGATACAGGGTCAGTTTTTAATCTAGTGCTTTGGTTCTCATAGATGAAATATATTTTTGTTACTAAAATATATATGTTTTTCTTTATCTATGAAACATGTATTTTACCTTGCTTATTGAGAATCTAGAACTCTAATAGAAGGCAACTCTTAAGCAGTTGGTGTCTATATTTTAAATACCCATTTTACCCCTTTCCTCACTTTAAAATAACCAAATTGGAAAGGATATAATTGTATATTATATATCTCATTAAAAAAAAAAATAAAAAATAAAAATGAAAATGTTGATCTATAGTAAATCATTGTTCATCCATAGTATTTTATTTATCAAATTAACTTTGTTTAAATATTTAGTATTTAATTAAGCACGCATCGCATGCAATAAACTAGTAAGCTCTACAGTAAAAAGGGAGTGAGTACCTCCAATTAACTCTTGTGGACTTCCCTATAGGTGAGAGCCAATTAACTCTTGTTGTCCGAACCAATTGTCAGTAACCAATCCTGCTGCGCAATTTATTTTTATTGTCAAATTTAAATCATAAACAACCATTGGTTGCTCTTTTCTGTTCGTGTATATACTTCCTTATTTTCATAAGTTAAGTAATTGATGGCACAGGGATTATGGAAACAATTAATAGTCTGAATTTTAATCTAATCATATTTGACTAAATGACCCCTTTTTACGTACGAGGAGGTGAAAATTTCATGCAGTAAATAAGAAATAAGGGTCATAACTTATTTTCTTCTTGATTGTTTCCAGAGATCTTGAATTGGTCTTAACTGGTGCTGCTGAATATACTTTGACAAGGGAGGATGTTGGTCATCGCATGGCTTTCGTTTATATACCTATCAATTTTGAGGGTATGGTAACTCTCTTTTATTTAGTGAAGATGTTGATGCTTTCATGCTTTCATTGCTCTTTTTCCTAAACTTTGAAACATTTTGCAGGTAAAGAAGGCGATTCTGCATCTATGGTTTCTGATGTAGTGAGGCAAGGTGATAAATCAAGATTTTTCCATTTTCCTTGCTCTTCTTTTTCATGGTCTGAGATGGGAAATGAGATGGGAAAAGGGTGTTCATGAGAGGATTATTCTCTTGTATCCAGTCTAGAATGTCTTTTCTTATTATCATGATTCTAATGAGTATCCACTACTAAATTTAGCTAGAAGTTGTCTGTTTTCTGATTGAACAGGAACATGTCTAATGTTTCATATGATCATTTCACCATATATCTTGTCTATGTTCCCCTTTCACCACCACCTATATTCCCTTTGTTGTGGTTCATGCCTCAAATTCATCGTATGAGCTCTGATAGCACCACTTCGTTGCCACAACAGCCTATCTGGATTCTGATCCTAATTTATCCCGTACTGCTGCCACAAATACCACGTGCTTACTTATGGTGGCTCTGTAACTGTCGGATCTTCATGTGTCATTATTTGTGCTAATTTTTGTTCTTGTGCCCGTATTGCTCTACCTGTCATGATGTTGCTTCTTATAATATTTTCTTCATTTGAGAAGCGATGCATGGTCACTACATTTCCTTGATTCTACTAGTGGAAGGCTTATTGGCTGTGTATCTGCATTCTAAATATCTTACTATGCATAAGTCTCTTAAGATTTTGTTTCTGTATCAAATGGAATGATGGTTGGTTGTCTATGTTCCATTTTCTCCTTAACCAGTGTCATGCTATTTATACAACTTCAAAACTATTTTCCAGAATTACGTTTAAATTAGGTGCTAATGCTTTCTCCTCCTAGGAGTGATGGGAGCCTCCTCAACAAGGGAAACCTTCCCAAAATTCAATTCATTTTGTACCTAAACCTATAATCTAATAATTAAATGTAAAGAAGGCACTCTGGAGGACTGCAGAACATGCCTTCTCATCGTGCAACTTAAGTGAGGACTAAATCAAATAAATCAAGTTTTTACTGAATTAGATTTTAGCTTTTTAACAAGCTGTTACAGATTTATCATTATTATTATGATTTCTTTAAACTAAATTCCAAAGATGTTTGGGGGAGCTTATAATGTTTACGCTTTCAGATTGTGCTTAAAATGGTCTTTTAAAAACGACATGTATCTAATATATTTTATCCAATAAAGACACTTAAGATAAGATGACCCAACAAAAAACATCAAATTAAATCTGTGCATGTGGGCAGGTTTAAAAGCTAGTATTCCCATATTCGTAACGTGAATGATTATGCTCAAAGTACGTAAAACAACTCTATGCAGCAGCGCTTGCAGCAGTGACATACCACATATGGCTGTCCAGAAATCAGTGCAAGTTTGCAGGAAATACTCCCTCTTAACTGAGCTGTTTTACAAGGACCAAGCAGAATGGAGCATAATATGAGCAGGAAAAAGGATTATATTAGTTTGAAGGACCTTGTTGCTTTATGTAATATGCTTCAATGTGTGTTTTGTGAAGTAGGGGAATCAAAGGGGAACCCTTCCTAGAAGGTGGCCTCTTACTTCTACTTCTTGTTTGTTTTGACGATCCTCTGGTATAGAAGCACCATCAACAACTATCTCAAATATTGTGTCCGGAAGGGAATGATATTTCTTAACTAGTACAAATATCAATCTAGTTTCCAACATTAGTACATGAGAAGAATAAAGAAGCACCACCAACAAGTATCCCCATATCGTTGGAGATTTGGTTACATTACACTTATCCAAAATATGTGAAAGACAGCTACTGAATTATGGTGATAACATATAATCCCTAATTAACTTAGATTCCTAAAATTATTACTAAATCGTTGTGGTCTTGAACTTCTATTTAATATCAGTTGTTTCTTTCCCTTAATTCTAAATAGATCTTTTGTCAATTGCAGCACCACCGAAAGTAACAAACACCAGAATAATTGGTGAATTACGGGAGGGAAGTAAGATCACGGTAACTGGTACAGTTACTGGAGGAACTGAAGGTTCGAGTAGAGTTCAGTGGTTTAAATCAAGCTCTCTTACTTTTGCTGGGGAGGATGGGCTTGAAGCCTTGAGCACGTCCAAAATTGCTAAGGTGAGCTATATAGGTTACAAATTATAATAGATCGTACGTTTAACGTTGAGTATGTAACTTTTGCACACTTGTTCCTTTCTGTGGCTTGTATACCCTTTTGCAGGCCTTTCGCATACCACTGGGAGCAGTGGGTGACTACATTGTTGCAAAATTTACTCCTATGACACCTGATGGTGAAGCTGGTGAACCGGCATACTTAATATCAGACAAGACTGTTGAGAGTAAGTGTATCTTCAAAAGACCTGCCTCCAATAGCAATTTAGTGTGTTATAACCTTGTGCTCCCTCACTGTCCTTTTTGAGCAATCCCACAAAAATCTTCCCATTTATAGTTTTAGAAATTTTTTTGGTACTTTAAAGCCCACACTACCCTCAAATTGGGTGGAAACTTTTGATGATAAAGTTTATGTGAGCCACCTTTAAAAGCAATAAATACTTGAAATCAGATTTTATCCCACCACTTCCTCTCTCTTCAGAAGGGGTAAAGTAGGAAACGTTGAGCCAATTTGCAGTTTCATTAATAATCATGCCAAATAGATATTGGAAGATAATTTTGGGACAAAGGGAGAAAAATCTTTGTTGTGCACTCTGTACACCATAGAATACAATTTGCCTGCTCCTTGATGAATAAGCAAATATAAGGGAAAGACGAATTTATTTCTCCACTGTGGATTACACGCAATATTTGAAGTACTTACTCCCTGTACAACATGTTGCAGCTCTTCCCCCAAGTCTAAATTTCTTGTCAGTCACTGGCGATTATGCGGAGGGTGAAATGTTGACAGCGTCTTATGGTTATATAGGCGGCCATGAAGGCAAAAGTATCTATAATTGGTATCTTCACGAGGTATTGATTTTTCACATATTTAAAGTTCACATTTACATAATCATGGTCGATGCATTATATAGCTGTTTCGTAGGGGTTTCAATGACTTCCTGTTGTACGAACAATTGGACCTTGCGGCTGTTCTTTCTCATACAAGGGAAATTGTGGCCTATATTACATCTAAAAACATAAAATCAGGTGGTATGAGATGGGCTGGCTGTACAACTGGCAGAAAATCCAGTTGTTCGTTATTGCCTTCTTTCTTCTTTTCTGTTATTTTGTGGTACTCGACTGAGCTATCATCAGATGAGCTATAAGATTTTGATGGGATGAACATTGCCGATTATATTGGAAGTAGGTGGCTAGTAAATGCTTTTACTATGTCAACAAATAAAAACAAGTGATGGCTATGTATCATTGAATCCGGCAACGAGCCTAATCAAGCCATGCCTAGTCGGGCCTTGTCATGTTCATGTATGCTTAATGGATTCCTTTCCATCACAACAATAGGACTAAAACTAATGATACTCAACTGGAGTAAAGGATAAAGATAAGACCATATTATACCTTATTACCTTATATAAGATCATAAATGCAGTTGCCCCTTATAATTCTAAATAGTATCCACACTCCATGATTCCAGGTTCACAGTTCACAGTAACAATGCATAATTCAGAATTCATATTTCATAGGTTTAAATCCTATTGGAGAATTCCTAAAGCATTACACAGGAGAATTCCTTATTGGAGAATCCTTGAAGCATTGTATGAGAGAATATATATAAATTTTGGTTGTACACATTTGCACAAGCAGGTTGGCTGGCTGCTGCCTGTATTCACCTTGTTTGTATCAGAGCATATTTTGCAGATGCTACAGGATAATTCTTTGTTATTCCGCAGCACACATGTTTCTGATGAAACAACTTCTATTCTAGCTAACATCTTCCCCATCTGTAGGTTGAAACTGAAACAGGTACCTTAATAAAGGAAGTTTCGGGGCATCTTCAGTACCGAATCCCAAAAGAAACCATTGGTAAATTTATCTCCTTCAAATGTATACCTGCTCGAGATGACAGTATGACTGGTGAGCCGGGAATTTGCATGGGACAAGAGCGTGTTCGTGCTGGTAATTACATCTTCTCTTGCCTTTTTAATTTTTTGTATTTTATTTTTCCTGAAAACCAGTTTTGTTTTGTCCCCCCTCCTAAACTAGCTATTGTTGTGTTTCAATTTTAATCAACTAGCGAAAGTGTATGCTTTCTTTCAGAAAATGTAATCTGTATGCAGAAGTTTGTATTTTGTATTGGGTACTGCTAGTGCTAAGCTATGTAGCAGGGGAATGGGGATACTGGAGACAAGAAACGCCAATTTTCCTAAAAGTAGGAAACAGGGAAACGTCAATAATAATAAAATAATAATTTTCCACAAAGAAAAATAGAGAAAAAATAGGAAATAAATGGCAATTAAAATAGACAACGAAATATTAAAATTAAGAAAACTAAAACCAAAATAACATCACAATACCTAGCTAATAAGCATCTAAGCATGAAAATGACCAAATAAGTAGATAACATATAATGTCTCATCTATTACATTTCAATGCAAATAAAGATGAAAACGAACTCATTCACTATTGAAGAACACCGATTCCAACCCTGCCTGATCAAGGGTAAGCTTGGCGACTTGAAGGAAGCCTCCATCTTCCATGATATCGAATTTGTTTCCACCATCATCCCACATATTTGTTTTCTCCTCGTGATATGCGGTTGGGTTCCTTCATAGAAGATGAAGATTGTTGTGAATATAAACTTAATCCTCTACACGTTTGGAGTCAACCTTTTCCTTCAAAATGAGTGAATCAAGGAACAAATACTCCAATTCCGCTATGCACAAGAGGAGGAAGCTGGTTGCTCAAGCACCCTAATAGCCACTCCTTGAAAAGTAATGGTGTAAATGCACCAAAGATTGCCCAACAAATATTGAGATCCACAGTGTGCCTAGCATGAAGGGACTCTGCCTAGCATGAAGGGACTCTGCACTTCCAAAAGTCTCTGACTTGGTGGAGAAATCACCATATTCTTTCAAAACACTTGCAAAATTGACATCATCAAGAAAGTGGCCTTCAAAAACATTTCATACCTTTTGGCGATACTTCAACATCTCTATAAGGAGGCGATCTAGCCATGTTTTCATGAAGCAATGCATCGCTTAGAAACCTTGAAAAGAGAAATTGAACGTAATGAAAAATAAGAGTTAAAAACGACTTCAAATATGAAGGAATATACCTTGTGTTAAGTCAGTGAGCTAAGTAATGAATTGTTGTGTTGGCTTTCCCTCAACGAGCAATAAGAATGGGATAAACTACATTCCAATAAGGAGAAAGGTCGGTGTGGACTCGTTTTTCATGATCGTAAATCACAAGCTTCACTTTTTCAACCATGGTATCCCATATCTCATATACTGAATGAATGCAACGTTGTCGCTATCATATAGCCGAATCATCTCATATATGGGAGCGATGATGTACTCAACATCTTCACACCAACTTTCATCTATAACTTTTTCCCTCACAAATTTGGCCTTGCCTTGATCGTATTTTTTGTAAATAGCTCATTCATCACTCATAACCAAAGACTCAAGAGAAAGCCTAAGAAGCTCAACCTCTTAAGCATGACAACAGCTGAAGCAAATCGAGTATCGGCAAGTGAAAGTATCTTAAGAGAATTGAATCGATTGAAAATTGCTATTCTCATACCACTGTTCACTATGTAGTTCTTAATTTGCAAAGCATCTCCATGAATTTTGATTATTCAATGACACTCAATCTATGTATCATCATTTTCCACATTCCTTGCGAAATTATGTTCTTCAAGGTAAGGTTTAGGGTATGTACAACACATGGTGTCCAATATATGTGAAGATAACTGCTCTTAATGATTTCCCCCGCACCTTTACAATTCTTTGCAATATCGATTATGACTTGAAGCACATTTAATGTCCCACTTCATCAATAACTTCTTTCATCAAATTAGAAGTGAAGTGTTTATGCTTTAACCGCCAAGTACAGTGAGAAGGTGCCAGAAATTGTTTTTCCTTTGAACAAGCAGAAGTGGTTGCCATGGGCTAATTAAAATGCTGTCTAACTTCTTATTGTGAAGTCAACCATATATATCTCTTATTAGCTGATGATAGTTCTTGTTTTCAATTGATAGGAAACCCAAGGCTGATTTCGCTGCAAATAGTCGGCAAGTCTGTTGAAGGATCAACGTTACTTATTGACAAAAAATATTGGGGTGGTGAAGAGGGCGAGTCAATTTTTCGCTGGTTTCGGGTACTTCTTCTGGTTTCATTTTGCAAGTTAGAGTCACTGATTTTTCCAATATATTTATCTGGTTGTAGAATTTAGTATACATCCAGAGTCTTTTGGATGGTTTTTGGTGTATGTTGTGTGGATGGAGCCTAAGAGGAGTTTAATGTTGATTATTCCTTTACTATGTAATGCGGGTTATGGGGGTCGTAAAGGAGTGTAATTTCCCTAGTAAATGTGGTAGTTATGGGGTCTCTTGATGGTTTCTTTCAAGAGCTATAATTATCCATGGGTAGTTAGAGAATGAGGTATTCTTGGCATTGTAGTTGCATCCGTACAACTCATATTTCCTAGTACTACCATGGTTCCTCCCGATTTGGGTTTCCACGTAAAAGTCGCTTGTCTTGCTTATTGTTTCTTATAATTCCTTTTGATTATTTTTTATGAATAATTGAGAGATCACAAAACTGGTTGTTGATCCTAACAGTTTATACTCTCTTTGAGTTTCGCTATTGTCTTTACAGTCATAAGACTTGTATCAATGTGATCAGGCACTTTATCTTGGCATTAGGATTTTTGTTAGATGCTATGTATTAGAAGCAGCTATGTTTACGTGTCCTCAAGATTGTTGATTTGTATTTGCAGACTAGGTCCAATGGGCAACAAAGTGAAATTAATGGCGCTACCAAAGCATCATACACGCTTTCAGTTGATGATATCGGATGCTTTATATCAGTGTCATGTGAACCGGTTAGAAGTGATTGGGCACGCGGTCCAGTTGTGCTTTCTGAAAAGTTTGGTCCTATAGTACCTGGTAGACTTTGTAACCCGCTACTCATACTAACTAAATTCATATGCTCTCACATTACGAAGTAATAATTTTAGCAAGAAGTTTTTGAACTGCTGTCATTGTGATGGTGTGACATGACGCATATGCAGGTTCACCAACTTGTCAGGCACTTGAGTTCTCAGGATCAATGATAGAAGGTTGCTCATTGACTGTCATTGCGTCCTACAGTGGAGGGTGAGATTTCATGAAATATGCTCGGAGTGCTCGAAAATTTTCACTTGTCTCTAAAATGTGCCTCATATTTACATTCTGTTTTCCAGGGAGAGAGGCAATTGCTTTCATGAGTGGTTTAGAGTAAAAGGCAATGGAAACAAAGAGAAATTATGCGATAATGGTGAGGAAGATTTTTTTTCACTTTGGAAAATGACTTGATGGGTTACTTAAACTTGTCATGTTTGCAGAGTTGTTGGATTTAGCTGCTGAGGATGTTGGATGTCGCATTGAACTTGTTTTTACACCTGTTCGGAATGATGGAGCAAAAGGGATTTCCAGGAGTATTATATCTGATGTTATCATGCCTGGTAGGTGGTTTGGGATATGGCAATTTTGTGACCAATACAAACCTTAACTTTCATGTTCTAATCTTTTACCATGATAATGGAATTGTGGTCCATTTTTAAAGGTTAGATGATTGGTAAAGCAACTCTAGAATGTTCAAATGGATAAAACTGACTTCTTCAGCAAGGAGATAGTAGGTCACCTTTGCTATAATGATAATCAGTCAATATAGATGTGAGATGTTCTTCCTGTTGGAGGTCCCTCCTTAATTGGTGGGTCCATAATAAATATAAAAATACATAAGTGAAAATGAGAGATGTGAATTTGGGAGTTAGCACAAAAATGTTACTAAATAAAGTAACGAGGAAACTTGGTTAATATTAGGCACGGAGAGTTTCATGCATTGAGTAAATGACAATGCATTGTTTTAGGAATTTCTACAATTGACATTAGTAGAGACCTATTCTACAGGATGTCTATATTGTGGTGTTTCGCTGCGTATAAATAAGAGTTATTGAAGGGAGTTGAAAAACACAGCAAAAGAAAGAAAAAGAATCCTCCTAAAAAGAGAGAAAAATTAAGTAAGCCACCATTGTGTGAAGAGTTTGAGAGTATTGTCAAACTAGTGAGAGCTTTTCCACTATATATTAGTGAGACATTATACTTGTTGTAATCCATCCTATTTTGGGTGAGAGAGTTAGTTATCCCCTACTTGTGTTAGGGAAGAAATATTTGTATCCTAGTATTTTATTAGTGGAAGATTTTCTGGACTTACGTCCCGTGGTTTTTACCTTCACAAGGGTTTTCCACGTAAAATTTTGGTGTCCTCATCTTTTTCGCATATTTATTATTATTAGCCCATTTTAATCACACAAAGAGGGAAAAGTTGTTCCGCAAATTATTCATTTTTCCCAACACTTCCTTATAGGGATACTGTTAGGGTGTGTTCAGCACCCCTGTTTTCTGAGGAAAAAAATTCCAAAAAAACATGGGTTTGGAGAATATGCTTTATGTACAAAGGATGTGGAGAACTTTAAATTGATGTTTGTTCCAGATCTCCCTTTATATATTAGACAGGTGTTTTCCACATTTTCCAGTCTCTTATTTTCCACTTCCACCTCATAAATTCCGGCCACCCCATGCTGCTGCAACTACACTGAAGAACAACTGTTGACGGTGTCCGTGTGGGATCCCCACCGCTCAGCTCGCCCATTGTTGGGTGTCCCTACTCATTTAGTGGGGCCCACAATAAAAAAAAAGAAAAGAAAAAAAAATAGAAAATAAATGGAGGTGAAGAGTTTCAAGTAACCCCATAGAAAATTAAATCCCACAAGTTACATCCTTTTATGGCCATTATGAAATGCAAGTGAAACTACTAGGAGTTTCATAAAACATCA
>BSSO01002627.1:0-18706 GCA_030267885.1 Mesembryanthemum crystallinum
CAAGAAAGAGATCAAGATCGAGATCAAGACGAAGTCGAAGGTTAAGATGAAGAAGAAGATGAGATGAAATGACGAGAAACATGAAAAATAAGATGAAGGTGGGATGAAAAAAAAATAAAAATGGTTTAAACAAAAAATTTGTAAAATTTAGATTTTTCTAGATTAAGGAGGAGTGTTGGAGATTAATCTAGAAAAATCTAGGAAATGATCTAAGATATTTATTTAGAACTATCTAGAGAGTTAATGAGTTAGAAAAATCTAGAGTGAAGGAGAAGATTAGAAAAATCTAGAAGAGGTGAAAGTTAGAAAGTTCTAGAGACCCATCTGAAGAGTCTTTATAAGGAGAAGTTAGGCAACCATTTGGAGTTGTAGGAAGTTGTAGAAAATGAGTGGTGTGTGGAGACAAAGTGCTCCCACAAAAAATATGAGGGGTAAAAGGTGGAGCTATGTGCTCTCATATATTATGAATATATGAATGAAAAATTATGGGTCCATTACAATTCCGCTACGCCAAAAAATTTCAACATAAACCTGGGTTTAAGCAGTAATTTGCCTAGATAATGACATACGATTATACGAATAAATAACCCAATTTTATCTAAACACATAGGAAAAAATGGTAGATGAAACTCTTAAATCAGAGAAATAAATAAATAGGTGGTTGATCTCTGGACCCCCTAATAAATCCTATTAAATCATGTTACGATTAGTACGTACTAGTATTATGCTCTCACATTGCTGGCCCTTTCTGCTCCACTCCACTCCACTCCACTTCTTGCCCAGCAGCATTTTCAAGTAATGGTGAAATTCTCGATAAGTATGTCTTGTATCAACTTGGTTCATCGTACGGATCAACTTTGAATAAGTTTACGTAAGACTTTGCGAATTAAGAATTTGGTTAAATGGAAAACTCTGTTCCTTGAGTAATTTATACTATAATCGCTTCAAATTGTTCCCAAATTTTATTGTGAAATGTTTCAGATTGTGAAGCCTACGCAACATTACAAGTATCTACAGATGGGTATTGGTAATGCTGAGTCGGAGTACAATAAACAAGCTAATATCCGATTGTGCAATGTATCTGGGTAAATTTAGTTTTGCTGTTTTATTATTAAGATGATGTGATTGCATTTATTTTTCTGGGTTTTCTTATATTTGTTGGTTTTTAGGCATATGACAGAGCTGCTGGAATTTCAAGCTCCAAATCCCAAATTTCATGTCTTGTTTATTCCGGGAAACCCAGGTTCTTTTACTCTGATCTCTCTCTATCTGTTTGTCTGTATAATTTCCTATTTTGGGTGAGGAAGAAATGACTTAAAAGTAGTGGCATAAGTATATTACAGGGATACTGGCCTTTTATAAGGATTTTGTGGAATCATTGTATAAGCTACTTGGAGGGAATGCATCAGTTACAGGCATGCTATTGCTACTCTTTCTTTTTCTTTACCTTTTTTTTTTTTTTTTCTTTTTTTTTTGTTCCTGGTTGTTCAAAATAGGTTTGCAACTATTTAAAGAGGAATGTTTTGTTGTGTTGATGTTCAGCTATTGGGCACATATCCCAGACAATCAAGGTACTTGTTAATTGTTGACATCCAGTTTAGTATGTGATCAAATTTTGTCCAGTGATGTTGATTTTCTATAGAGCATTCTGTATTGTTGGTTGCATTCATTAAAGTCTTAATAGATTATGGATGTTGTTAATTGTGGAAGAAGATGTGATCAATAAAGATGGGAAAATTAGTTGCATTTGCTGTTGATTAGACCTTGGCACATAGTGCCTTCTACTTGGTAGAAGCCTTTGGAGGGTGATCTCCCTTTGTCCTTTATTAAGTAATATGTGCTACTTGTTTGTTGGTTGTTGATGGAATCAAACTTATAGATACACGAATCAAATTGGGTATTCATAAAAACTGTTCTAGAATTTATTTGAAGGCTTTGGACTTCCTTCAAATAACATTTCCTTTTGTGTTAGGATTGGGAGCAGGGAAGATTATTCTCATTACAAGAACAGATTGACCACAAGGTAACTTCATTTGCCGATAACTTCCACTGAAGTCCTTTTCCTTTTCATCTTTTTTCCACTTCTGATAGTCCAGTTATGCGTGGGATCATGTTCACATTGTGATGAATAAAATTATTAGAGGCAAATTGTCCAAGCTTTATCTAGCACATTTTACGTGGTCCTACTTATGATTGTAGTTTTTATATCTCTGCTGAAAATGGAGGAATTGATATGATACAATTTAAAAATCCTGCAAGGAAAGTAACTAGAAGAATTTTCTGGACTTAAATACCTTTCTGGTTTGTAGTTGGCTCACCTAGAATTTACTATCAGAACTGAAAAGGTGAGTTGGAATAGACTGACTATACTTGAACAATGTTCTTTCATAAACCTTCCCAGTTGCCTTCATTCTATGATGCATGGAACTTTCACCTTTAATCATGTATGTGAGTTTAGTCCTATAACATTAATCATCAGTGGCATAAAAAGGGACATTTTTATTGTCAAGTGACTGTTCTTTAACAAATGCCACATGTTCTCTTTACTTCAATTTGCTGATCTCTAGAAACTCGTGTCTGAAGCAGTCCACAAACTGATCCCAGATGAAAGGATGATGTTGCAATAATTTGTTATTGCAGATTGATTTCATATCCCATGAGCTCCAAAGTGATAAGGCTCCAGTGATACTAGTAAGGAACTTTTATCTATAGTTTTTTTCTTTCTAAATCAATCATTGAATAAGCTTTGTCTAACTACTTGTTGCTTGGAAAAATGAGGTGCAAAGCCCTTTTAGTTGTCTTCTAGCTCTCTTAAAATCAATGGGACTTGCCTTTATATTTGAACAACCCGAACGACTAGAATAGGACTGATGGTTGGTTCTCCGGGATGCTTTAGCCTCTTCCTATCTTTCAGGGACTACTTTGTGGTCTATGCACATGCTTTTTCATTATGTTCCCGATTCATTGTTGTTTGTGGTAGGAATTATGTGATGGTTTTATTATCGGTAGTCTTGATCAAAGTTGTAGCAACATGAATATCTCAAGTAGTGGAACTTGTACTTTGAATGCTTAAGGTTAGATATCTGTGTGCTTGGACAAAATTAACTCTCTTTCATGTCGTTCACTTAAAAAGTGCAATAGCTCTGAGTCTGAGTCCACATCCACGATACCAATTTGAACTACAGTTACTGTCTTTTAGATGTAAAGAATGCCATCTGACCTCTATACACTTTTGAAGGTTGGGCACTCTATTGGATCTTATATATCAATCGAAATATTCAAGAGAGCTTCACATAAGGTGCATGAATTCACAACTTGGAGGCAACCTTTCATGTCCTTCTGCCCTTCTTTTTATGCTGTTTCTTAATCATTGGTAGATGTTCTGGCTGCAGATCGTTTACTGCATTGGGCTATATCCATTTCTGACTCAAAATACAAAGTCATTAGAGCAAACTTTAACTAAGAAGCTTACGGGGTAGATTTCTATCTCTACAGTTCTCTCTCAAAAACAATGTTAACTCTCATTTTTGTTTGTGCCACTCATGGGGTCTACACTCTCTAAACACAGACTTCGGGAAAGATTTTATGTTTGTCATCGCTTTATTTCCCATTAGGTGTTGCGATTTTGTTTCATTGTACTCCATTTATGTGCTGGTTGTTCTTTGAGAGAGATCATTGTTCACTCATTATGTGTCTCGTTTCTACATATGGAAATTACACCTAGTGAATCAATTTTTTAGAAGGCTTATTGTCTTTCAGTCCGTAAAAACTGCAGGATAGCCATTGCCCTGTGTTTTCCATACCTTACTACTAATTAGGTTTATATTCAGCTCCATGTTACTTGGACTGGGGTAGGTATGTACTTGTCCAGAGGTCAAACTTGGGTAGTTTCTAAGATGTTTGTAGGTATTCACCGAGCCTGAAGTGTTCAGGAGCCCATCCATGTGCAAATGCCTTTATCTGATACATATATTTCTGTTGTGTTCACCTCATGCTGCTTTTCACATTTATCTTCATTCCAGAATAGAATTTTAAGTCGTCAATGTGCAGGTTATGCTGTTACTTTGCTTCCTGTAATTCTCCAGGATGATTTCGAGGAGCTCCATTGTGGTGTCATAATCATTCCTACAACTCTGTATAGTGGGAGCACGTTATCAAATGTCTGTAGATATGTGAAGTATCGGCTGGTAGGCTGGTATGCATGTGTTTTTGAGCTAGCCTATACGTGAAGTCACATAAAGGGCGTATCTGATACAGTTAATACAGGGCGGAAACATGCCCGACACGACCGGAGAAAACCAATATAGCCGCTTGATAGCTGATATAAAATTCACGCTGTGAGGACCGTGACCCGTTACACAACACCCATAACATTACTATTTCCACGATGTCACGACCGTTACAGTGATTGCAACCTCAATCGATATTTGATACCCTAATGGGAGGAATTAGATGTCCATCCCAGGCTTGTACAAATTGTGTCTATCTGTGCATTGTTTTAATATTACACAAAAAATCTTCAGAATTTATGGACCCTGCATTACTTTCCTTAGATACCACAACATGCTACATAATTTAGTTTTATGCTAATCCATTTTCTTGCTTAATTTTTTCAGGTCTCCTATACTGTGTTCATTATTCTGCTCAATTGTGGCATTGCTTGGTAGTATGCCTAGTTTGTCAAGGTTTATTGTAAAGAACACCTTAGGCAGGTCATGGTCTGCTACTGCAGTAAATGCTGCCTGCTCCCATTTGGTAAAGGTAAGCTTTCTGAACTCTGGAGTCAGCTGAGGAGATTTTCTTTCGGAATGGTAGTTTGTGATATAATATTCACGTAACAAGTTGTGAATGGATGTTTTGGATCTGCCATCAGGGTATAGTTATAAAGTTAGAGGCCTGCAATGTGCTTCTGATTTTTATGTTAAGCTCACGAACACATGCTCGACACATTCCAGTGGCCACAATATCTTCTCTTCTAAAAATGCTCTGTATGGTTCAATTTACTGTTTTCAGCATCTTGTTGCTGATAATCTCATTGGTTGATTCATATATACTGCCCACTGCCCTCAACTTCAAAAGCACTTACAATTACAAAGAGAGAACAGAGAAGATGTAAATTCTTTTCTTCTTGTTAATGTTGATTGTTGGTCATATGGTGGACTACAGATGTTTAGATCTATTTGTTATACGGTTTATTTTTCTGTTACGACAGATTCTGATAATTTTTTGACTCCCACTCAAGTTTTCCTGATTGGCAACTATAATTTAATCTACACTGGTTATGAAACAACAGGAAGATTGTGATTTCTAACAGACAATAACCTTTCCCAGTAAAAGTATGCTGGCCTTCCTCAGCAATGGCATTTATTTCCTTTGGAATGCTTTGTCAAATCCACTCCCGAACCTTGTACTATTCTAATGGTTTTGTAAAGGTGCATGTGCAGGACTATCATCACTAAATAGTTTGATTCCATTATGACTAAATGAAGTTCCTAATTATTGTATGCTTCTTTTTTACCCAATGGAAAATTGTCTGAATAGCATCTCAAAAGCTATGTATATGGTCATCTTGGTTAGTTCTGAATCACTATTGTTGGAAGACATATTGATGAAGGCCTTCCTCTTATAAAACTGCATAAGTAATTTATTCATCAAGTGCTAAATATAGTACTTGTTTAGATGCTTTTGTTTGCTTCCCTGTCCAGCTTGTACTCCTTTTTCATCAAATTTGCTTACTAGTGGTGCTCCTCCTCCTGTCCTGAAATAATGTTAACTTTTCCTGGAAAGTCAAGACCTTGCTCTAAATTTGCTATGCCACTCTTCTTTATGCTTTCTCTTGTAGATCATCCCACTGGCCCAAGTGACTTTTATATTGGGGCTAGGGTACCATTCTGTTTTCCTTGCACTAACTATTTCATACTGGATATTGCAGTATCATACAATCCGTAATATGATGTTCATGAAAATGACAGAATTCCCGAAGGTAAGTTTTGTCTAATTTAACTTATCATATATGATGCTAATGGCTACCAGGGCAAATTTAGTGGAAAAGCTTTTTCATAGTTAAGAGAATGAGATGAAAAGCTACAGAGCTTCTCTTATGACTATATCTCATTCTGATAGAAAGAGTAAATGCTATGCTGACTGCAGTCCTTTTCTCACTAGTTTTTAGAAGCACCAGACTGGGAATTTCTTAGATCAAAGCAAGGTCAAATTGCATTTTTGTTTGGCAAAGATGATCATTGGGGTCCTTTATCATTGTTTGACGGGGTAAGAAAATTTAAGTTTCTATCATTTGTTTGATGTTTCAAGTGTTCATTCGGTAATACTTGACTTCCTACAGGCTACTGCTACAGAAAATCAAGTCATAAAAATCATAAGCTGTTTTCTGTTGCATGATCAAGTAAAAGGTCACAAGTAACTACATTAAAGAACAAGACCCTATTGTTTGCTTCCAATTCTTTCCCACTGAATATACTCTGTAACAAGTTTGGCTCACATAAATATCGTTGCAAGTCCTTCTGCATGCTGAAACTTGAACGCCAGAAAGCTTCTAAATGTTTGTTGAGCAGATGACCTCTAACTCGAGACCTTGGGATACCTTCTCCCGCTTCTTCAGCGTAGCTGAAAACAGATTTCTAATGCTATTCTAGGCGTGCTAATATTTATTTACGTAATACTATAACAATCTGATGGCGCAAAGTGATTTAACTTGGATTTATTAAATTGTTTCTTTCTCTTATTTAATCGCAATCTGTTTTGTCAAATTTTCTGATGTCAAATTGTTCTTGTCACATACCATCTCTTCAGTCAATGAGGATATATTAAGGCAGGTCAAAACTGGAACCCTGCTTTTAACAATGATCTCTTCATTCTTCTTAGTGTTCAGCTATTGATGAGTGCAATGCTTTCAAGATGGTAAAAGGAGAGTCTGAACATGCAAAATGAGCATACTAGTTATTAAATTGTCTCTCCAAGGTAGCAGCATTTCATAATAGTAGCAACGCATACTCTAATGAATAGAGCTTTAAGCACACTGACAAAGATTGATCAAGAGTATGTTTTAATGCACAGCTTTGAGATGCAATGTTGAGCTATAGCTGTTTGACTGTCCTTTTTCATTGGACAATTCCTTCTTTCTATTTATGCACCTATTATTTCTTCTCACAGATTTCAAAGCAAGCTCCAGACCTTTCTTTGTCGATTGAAAAAGAAGGCCACGACCACGCTTTTTCTTGCACTGAGGCAGGGTCCTTATGTGTTGCTCAGCATGTAGCCAGCTTAATCAATAAATATTCATCAACATAGTAGCAATGTCTGGCTATCAATAATGTGAATCGAAGACTGAGAGAAGAGTCCCTTCCCTTCTTTCCTAATGTTCACAGCTTGTTATATATTCTGGGATGTCTTGATTCATATGTGTAGTAAGTGAGCTTATACTGCCACACTTGTACATAGCTGTGTGTTCAAATCATTAATAGGTCCATCTTAAGGGCCATGCATCTTTGTTTTATGATCTGAAAATACATTACTTTGAACTCTAGAGAGTAATAAATGGTGATTGAATAACCTTGGGAGTAATCAAAATTCAGCTGCTGCTTGCTAAAAGTCTTCAGCAGGTGCCAAGGTCTATGTTTTGTATTTGCTCTTTGATCAAAGCTTACCAATTTGCGGTACTTGGGGCACATGTTATCTCAATTCAATTTGCCAATGTTGATGCTATATTCTCATTTTATTTTACTCCTGGATTTCCATGGACTAATTTGAAACTTGAAAACTTTGAAAAATCAGAATGAGATCATTCGGTTATTGCTACAAAATAGTCTCACTAGCGGGCTATCTGTATATATTTGTTTTTATAAGTGTTTTTGCTTTTCCAAAGAAGTTTTAGATTGCTCCATTAAAGAGGGTGACTCCTACTTTTAGGGGGTGACTCATACTTTTAGATGGTGACTTTTATAAGAGTATGACCCTTGTGTTTCAGATTAGTGATTTGACCGTTATGCTTTAGATGGGTGACTCGACTTCTTCACTTTAAGGGGGGTAACGCCAACTTAGTCCATACTGTACACCAAGTCCATACAGAGTGTACGTTAAGAGTGTTGTGTGCACTTTCACTTATAACCTCAAACTCTAAACAATATTGCCAAATCACATTCATGAATCGTGCTTAAATAATGTCGACCAATGAAATATAACCAAATGTTACCGAAACACATGGATTTATACGTAGTTGACATTTCTTAAATCATGTTACGATCAATACTAGTATTAAGCTCTCCCATTGCTCGCCCTTTCTTCTCCACCTCACTCCTCTTCTTGCCCAGTACCAGTAGTAATAACAGGTACTATGAAATTCTCTAATTCCTTGTAATGTTTCTCTCTCTAATTTTACCTTCCAATATAAGCAAATTACGATTTGGGTTAGTGAGGAAAACTCAGTTACTTAGATTAATTCACACTGAAGTTCTTCACATTGTTTTCATATTTATTGTGAAATGTTTCAGATTGAAGCCTAAGCGACATTACAAGTGTCTACAAATGGGTATTGGTAATGCTAACTCGGAGTACAGTAAACAAGCTAATTTCCGATTGTGCAATGTATCTGGGTAAATTTTGGTTTTGCTGTTTTGTTGTTAAGATGATGTGATTGCATTTTTTTCTGGGTTTCTGATTATTATTTTTTTTTTGTTTTTTGTTGGGTGGGTAAGTGATCTGTTGTTGGGTTTCTTTTTGTTGGATTTAGTCATATGACAGAGCTGCTGGAAATTCAAGCTTCAAATCCCACATTGCATGTCTTATTCATTCCTGGGAATCCAGGTTCTTTCACTATCTCTCTTTCTCTTTCCCTACCTGGCTGTTTGGCCACCGCTAAGCTATGGACATTGAAACTTTTAATACTTTTAATCTACGCTGTCAGATTTAAGTTAATAAGTCCCCGTTTAAACCTAATTATGACCATTTTACGTATATTATACCTAAGTGTTTGGTTGAAACCAAAGACACTCTGGGTCTAACCAAATTGATGAGTATGTTTTTCTTTTTCTTTTTAATTACAACTTTGGTTGTAACCAAAGAGAGTTTGATTTCAACCAAATTGATAATATTTCCACGGTCACCATTAAGCGGTGGCCATGGAATATTTTGCTACTTATTGTGAGAAAGAATTGACTTGGAAGTAGTGGCATTGCAGGAATAGTGACCATGTATAAGGAATTTGTGGAATCATTGTATGAGCTACTTGGTGGGAATGCATCAGTTACAGGCATGCTATGGTTCTCTTTTCTTTGGTTCCTTTTTGTTGTGGTTGTTCAAAATAGGTTTGCAACTTTCTAAAGGGGAATGTTTTGTTGTGTTGATCTTCAGCTATTGGCCACATATCCCACACAAGCAAGGTACTTCTTATTTGTTGAAACCCTGGTGTTTGATTAGTGATCAACCTTTTCCAGCGATATTGATTTTTTGTAGAATGTTCTGTATTTTTTATGCATCAGTTAAAGTCTTGATAGATTATGAATGCTGTTAAGTTTGGAAAAAGATGTGATCAATAAAGTTGGGAAAATTAGTAGCATATGCTATGACTAGATCCTTGGCACGTAATTCTTTGGTGTGCTGTTCAGATGTTCAACTGTTGTTGCCTTCTTAGTGTTAGAAATCTTTGCTGGTGACTTGTCGTTTCCCTGTATCAAGTATCTGCTGCTTGTTTAAATGGAGGTGATCTGGAATTACTAGATGTGATGAGAGTGACACGAGACTCTTTATGCTTCTTGTTGACGTAATTTATATAATTTTATCGATACCATGGATGAAACAGTGTATTGATATATCTGTTTAAGGATAATTGAAAGCTTTTGACTTCCCTTCATATAACATTTCCTTTTGTGCTAGGACTGGGAGCAGGGACAATTGTTTTCATTACAAGAACAGATTGACCACAAGGTAACTTTTTTGGCAGTAACTTCCACTGTCCTGGATTCCATTTGTACAGGTGAAACATGATAGTTATTGGTTATTTTAAACATATCATGTTTTAGTAAACCTTTCGACATCTTTTTCCTACTTTGATAGCTCAGTTATTGGATCATTTTCAAAGTATGATGAATGAGAGATATTAGAGGCATATTATCTGAGCTTTATCTATTACATCGTGTTAGTTAAACGAATATAGTTTTGAGCTATTGGGTCATTTTCAAAGTTTGATGATTGAAAAAAATTAGAGGCATATTGTCCGAGCTTTATCTATTACGTTGTGTTAGTCAAACGAATATAGTTTTTCTATCAGCACTGAAAATTTGAGGAATTTATATAATACAATAGTTTATAAAACCCTGCATAGGAATTGAGAACTAGAAGATTTTCGTGACCTTGAGTAACTTTATGGTTTAAAATTCCGCATCTTAAATTTACTATCAAAACTACGGTGAGTTAGGCTGACTAACTTTGAACAATGTTCTTCTTCCATAAACTTTTTCCCAGTTTCTATCAATCTATGATGCATGAAACTTTTCACCATTTAATTTATCTATGTGAGTTTAAGTCATACAATATTAAGTCGGTGACATGTAAGGGTATGTTTCATTGTCGAGTGACTGTTGCTCAACAAAGGCCATATGTTCTGCCATGTGAAGTAGTTGGTATTCTTTAAGAATCCATTCCTCATTTCCTGCATTACCTCTTTACTTCATTTTTCTGGTCTCAGAAAATGCTTAGATGAACTAGTCTACAAACTGATCCCAGATGAACTGATGATGTTGCAATAACTCTATTGTTACAGATTGATTTCATTTCCCATGAGCTCCAAAGCAATAAGGCTCCACTGATTCTGGTTAGGAACTCTATTTACAGTTTATATAGAAACTATCTCTGTCTATTTTCTGTCTAGTTTTTGCATGGAAGAACTTGTTTATTCACTTTCGATGTCGTTAAAATGTTTTCTGCTACTCCAATATCACACACAGATATATTTGGGTGTATATTCACCATTTTAGCTGTCTTCTAGCTCTCTTTAACTGGAAGTGGCCTTTGTTTTTAAAAAAGTGTAATATAGGACGATGGTTGGTCTCCAGGATCTTTAGCCTCTTCTCATTTTTTAGGAACCCTTTTTGTGGTTTATGGACAAGCTTTTTCATTATGTTGCAGGTCCTTTGTGTGAGTAGAATATTGTGATGTTTGTTTTCACCATATTTTTATTGGGACTGTCAAAGTAGTCTTGGTCAAGTAGCAACATAAATATCTAAATGGCAGAAGTTGTACTTTGAATGCTTAAGTTTAGATATCCGTGTGTTTGAGAGAAGTTAACTCTTTTGTATCAATCACTTAGAAAGTGCAAGTCAGAACCACATAATTCTGATCTACATTCAGGATAACAATGTGAAATGCAGTAACTGTCTTTTAGAAGTGAAGTATGCCACCTGACGTCTTTACACTTTTGAAGGTTGGGCACTCTATTGGATCTTATATATCAGTGGAAATGTTCAAGAGAACTTCACATAAGGTGCATGGACTCACNTTAAGTGCTGTTATATCTTCTTGATTTGAATTTCTGGCTGCAGGTCGTTTATTACATTGGGCTATATCCATTTTTGGCACGAAATACAAAATCATCAAAGCAAACTTCAATTAAGAAGCTAACAGAGTAGTTTTCTATCTTTACTATTTCCTCTGTCAAAATTACATGTTAACTCTCTTTTTTTAGTAGTGCTATTCACGGGTCTTTCCTTGCATAATAGTTTTGTTTTTCACCGCCAAACAATAAAGTACTGGGAAATACTTTAGGATTTCCATTTCTCTATTTCCTGTGAACTGTCGATATTTTGTTATGTTGTACTCATATAAGTGCTGGTTCTTTATGAGCGATCATTAATTTTTAAGTATGCTGTCTTTCCGTCTGTAAAACGGCAGGATAATAATGCTTGAGTTTTCCATACCTTACCTCTCATCAGTCATATATAGCTCCATTTACTTGGGAGTTGGGACTCAGGTAGGTAGGTACTTTTCCAAGAAGTCAGACTTGGGTAATTCTGAGATGTTATTAGGTTTTTTGCGTAGCTTGAAGTGTCCGGCCAAGAGTCCATCCATGGACAAATGCCTTTATCTGATACATATAATGTTGAGGTAAAATGGAAAGTGGAGTAACACATATGCAGCTTTCAGATTGCTGAATGTGAGGGATGTCAAGTTGTGTACACCTCATGCTGGCTTGTCACATCTGTCTTCATTCTGTTACTTTGCTTCTTGTAATTCCCTGGATGATATCCAAGAGCTCCATTCTGAGGTCTTAGTGTAATTCCTACAATTGTCAGGATAGTGAGAGCAGGGTATTGTGTATCGCCGGTACGTGTCTGTTAAGGTAGTCAATATGCGAAATCTGGGTATGTAAAGGGAATCTTGTACAATAGATACATGGCCAATACGACCGAAAAGATAGCCAATATAGCAGCAAAATAGCCTATGTGACTGTTTCATACCGCGATAACCGTGACCCATTATATGACACCTGTAATACTGCCTTTCCCTGATGTTGCGATTGTTACTGCAATTGCGACTGCAACCGAGATTTGATTCCATGCATGGGAGGAACTAGGTGTCCATCCCAGGCTTGTACGATTGTGTCTATCTGTGTATTGGTTTGATATGCATAAATTCTTCAGAATGCTGCAATTCTTCCCTTAGATACCACATGATGCTACATAGTTTAGTTTGATAATTTTCCATTTTCTTGCTTACTTTTTCAGGTCTCCTATACTATGCTCATTAGTCAGCTCAATCGTGGCAGTGCTTGGTATTATCCCAAGTCTGTCAAAGTTTATTGTGAAGAACACCTTAGGCAAGTCATGGTCTGCAACTGCAGTAAATGCTGCTTGCTCCCATCTGGTGAAGGTAAGCTTTCTGCAATCTGGAGAAATATTAGTTCACATCGCAAGTAGTGAATAGATGTTCCCCATCAGGGTGTATTTGTAAAGCTGGAGGCCTGCGATATCTGTTTGAGTTTTAGTTAAGCTTACTAACACATGCACAACACATTTCCAGACGCCACGATTTTCTTCTCCTCTAAAATTGCTTTGTATTGATCAATTTGCTTTTCTCAGCATCTGGTTGCAGATAATCTCAATGGCTGATCCACTCNTACAAAGAAAGAATAGTGAGGCTGTAAATTATTTGTTAACATTGATTATTGTGGACTAGTAAAAAAGGATGTCTAGATCTATTTGTTATGCGGGTTATGCTTTTGTTACAACAGATTCATATAATTTAAACCCCACCTAAGTTTTCGTGATTAGCAACCATATTTTTATCTTCAGTGGTTATGAACAACAGGAAGAGAGTGATCTCTAATAGACGATAACCTTTTTTCAAATGAAAGTGTGCTGGCCTTCCCTCAGCAATGCCATTTATTGTTTTAGAATGCTTTGTGAAATCTACTCCCGAACCTAGACTTTTTTTCATATGGTTTTGAAAAGGTGCATGTGCAGGCTTATCATCTGTGAACAGTTTTCTGATGCATTATGACTAAATAAAGTTTCTAATTACTAGCTGCTGCATTTCTCTGGAGTGTTGTCTGAATAGCATCTCAAAAGTTTTGTCTATAGTCATCTTGGTTAGTTCTGAATCACCGTTGTTGGAAGATATTTTGATGAAGGAATGCCTTCCTCCTATAGAACTGCATAAAAGACTTCATTATATATCAAATGCCACACATATAGTACTTGTATAGATTATTTTATTCGCTTATCTGTCAAGTTGCACTCCCTTTTTACCAACCTCACATTATTAAGTTGTACTCCTCCTGTCCCACAATGTTAACTTTTCCTGAAAAATCAAAACCTTTGACCTAATTTTGCTATTCTTCATGGCTTTTTCTAGCACCCCATTCACCCAAGTGACATTTAGGGCTGCATACTCTAATTCTTGCAATAACTATTTCATGCTGGAAAATGCAGTACCATACAATGCGTAATATGCTGTTCATGGCAATGACAGAATTCCGAATAGTAAGTTCTTCGCTTATAACCCATCATATATGATGCTAATGGTTAGTTGTACAAATTTTAGTGGAAAAGTGTTCAAGAGCTTTTGATGAGAAAAGCTACATAGCTTTGCTTGTGTAATGTTTATTTTTCATTCAGATAGAATATATGCTATGCTGACTGCAGTCCTTTTCTCACTAGTTTTCAGAAGCACCAGACTGGGAATTTCTTAGATCAAAGCAGGGTCAAATTGCATTCTTATTTGGGATAGATGATCACTGGGGTCCTTTATCATTATTTGAAGAGGTAAGCAAATTAAGTTTTTATTCTTCGTTTGATGTTCAAGTGTTCATTCTGAAAAACTTGACTGCCTACTCACTATGCTACAGAAAATCAACTCATGAGCTGATTACTGCTGCCTAATCAACATTTGTAGAAGGTCACACGTAGATACATTAAAGACTGATAACCTATTGTTGGCATTCTTTTCCACTGAATATACTCTGTAGCAATATGTTTCATTTTAAGTATCATGAAATAGCCTTTTGCATGTTGAAACTTGAATGTCAGAAGGCTTTTTTTTTGGTTTGAGCAGACATCTTCTAAGCCAAGGCCTTAGGAATCTTTCTCCTGAAAACAGTAACATAGAGCCCTTTTGGTTTAACTTCTATAACCTTCTTCCGCCTTTCATATATTTCTCCTCTCCCATCCCCTCATTTCGTAACTTCTACTTCTCCTCCTAGCCTTATTTCAACTTCTTAGAAGTTAGAGATGGAGATGAAAGTGGGGGGAATAAGGGTCGGGGAAGAGGAATGTGAGAGGAGAAGTTGAAGTTGGTAGAAGCTAGGCCAAATGGGTTCTTAGTGGAGTTCTTCGCATGCTGCTAATACTTACTTGTGTAGGATTAAAATAATCTAATGGCACAAAATGAATTTCTTCAATTTATCAAATTCATTCTTTTTCCAATTGTTGCAGTCTTACAGTATTTGTCAAAATTTCTCATGTCAATTTGCTCTTGTCAAATACCATCTCTTCAATCAACAAAGATAACTTTAGTCGGGTCAAAACCCGGAACCCTTCTTTCCAACAAGGTTCTCTTCATTCTTCTTTGTGTTTGTGTCTTCATGAGCACAATGTTTTCTTGATGGTAAGAGAAGAATCTATACGCATTTAAAATGAATTGCTGGTGGATCTCATACGAGAAACTTTTCTGGTATCTACCACTTGCTGATCTCTTACTTCCACCAGATGAATGGTAAGACTAGGACCATTAAAGGCCCTCCAATAGGAGCCCTTTTAATGCTTTTGAGAAATTTGCTGCTGTGTTACATCACTAGATTTTATGTGTGGTTGGTATACATAATTTACCCTACATAATCTACGGTGATGCTGCATCTAGTATAATTTGATACATTCATGACACCAACCTGAGAGAAGGGAGGATTCTCGTGAGAGGCATCAGGCTAACCGCTAATGACAATGATAATGATGATAACTCCATAGATTCTTGTCCGGACTGAAATCTGGTCTTTGAAAACTTTTGGTGTCAGTGTGCTTGAAGTTTCCATTAGAGTATACATTGATATATGCAAAATTCTGCCAGATTGGATAGGCGCTTAAATAACTAGTACTTTTTCTCAACTTTAATGAGACACCAATATGTTCTATTGCAGAACTTTGAGATCCAATATTGAGCTTAATTGTTTGAAACTCCTTTTTCCATTTGACAGTTCTTTTCTATTTATGCTCCTATTATTTCTTCTTCTCACAGATTTCCAAGCAAGCTCCAGAAGTTTCTTTATCGATTGAAAAAGAAGGCCACGACCATGCTTTTTCTTGCACTGAGGCTGGGTCCTTATGGGTTGCTCAGCATGTAGCCAGCTTAATCAATAAATATACTTCAAAGTTGTAGTAATACCTGGATATTGATAATGTGAGTCAAAGACGGAGAGAAGAGTTTCTTCCGTTCTTTCCCAATGACTTACAAGTGGTTAAGCATTGTGGGATGTCTTATTTGATATGTGAGGTTTATATTGGAAATGGTCTTATACTGCTACATTTGTACATAGTTTGTGTAATCAAATACTGAATTGGTCAATCATAAGGGCCATGTATCTTTAGCTTGTTATCTTGTTAAATTTGTTACTCCCTCCATTCTCTAAAGACTGAGTTGCGGATTACCAAGCGTCACTTTGTTTGTAGAACGGAGGGAGTATGATTTTTATACACAGTAATAAATGGTGATTAAACGTTGGAATGACATTATCAGCTACTGCTTAATGAAAGATTTCAGCAGGCGCTGAGCTTTATGTTATGATTTTGCTTTGCTCGTCTAATCTTTGATCAAAAAAAGTCATCAAATTTGAGGCAATTTGGGTACACATGTGATTCCAATTGAAGCCAATGTGCCCATCTTTCTGATATATACTCATTTGAATATGCTTTTGAATTTCTTTGCACTAATCTGCAGATTGAAGATTCAGCTTCTTTTGGGTATCTATCACGGGGATCGAGTGTCTCATCTTTAAACAGAATAGGTCACAGCCGAACTGGATCAAAATAAACATCAGAATGTGAACATGAGATTGTTCATTTATCGCAGCAAGATACTCCCCCCTTCAGGTTTGTCTGAATCTTTGTTAACATTATCCTTCATGCTGTGCTACCTCATCCCTAGTGGTGCCCCAGGCAGGACACTCGACCTGTCATGTTGTGCCTTATGCTGCCCCGCGTACCCAATGTTTTTTTGTTCTTTTTTTCCCCCAAAATTTATCTATTTTCATGTGCCCGGTTTTTCCAAATCTCAGCACGGGCACAGTCGTGAATCACCGCTTCGTGCCACGTGTTGGGCGGGGCCGGGGCAAGCTAAAAGTGTGTCAAACCATGATAGGTTTTGTGCCGGCACTACCCAATTTATCTTAATGTCTATGCGTATAGCTTCACAGTAGTACAGTACCACCTCATACAAGAATAACTATATTGTAATTAACCAGTCCAGCCATTCGTGCCTCTGGTTAAAATCATGCATTTCCTAGAGTTATAGGATCGGCTTGTTGCAACTTGCAAACATGCACTCCATAATTTATTAATTTCCCTGGAACGGAATAGCAAAAAAATATTTCTTTGTCCCCCTCTATTAAACTAATGTATTAGACAAGACTGACAAAGTGGCTTGATTATTCTGTTCGCAATTAATTTGTGTTAATGGCTATTGTAGAATTGATCATTAAAAAATGTGCTAATCAGGAAGGGAAAAAAAAAGGTTGCTAATCTCTGAACAATTCCTGTAAATATTTCTACTGCATTTTCTATTGCTGTTAACAACTTCTTGAACATCATATTCACTGTGTAGAGACCACCCCTCGTGTTCCTAGCAAAACGAGTGCTAGCAAAACCTTGGTCATTCGCAGATTTAGGACCTGTTTGGCCTAATTTCTACCAATCTATACTTCTCACATTTTCCGCCCCCACCCTTATCTCCCGGCCACACCAATTTAGAAGGCGTTCGTGCTGCCCCATTTTACTAGTCAAGTCATTAGGATGGAATAGCCTCTGATCAATTCTAGTTAAGCTGCTTCTGAAAATCATGCATTTCCTAGAGTTATAGGAAAGAGTTGTTGAAAAGATGTCCAATTTCTTAACTTCCCGGAGAACAAAATTCGCAAAATGTCTTCTTTTTTTAGTTGAAATTAATATTCCTTCTCTCTATTAAACAAATGCATTAGACAAAACTGACAGAGTGGCTTGATTATTCTGTCACAGTATACTTAATGTGTTAATGGCTATAGTAGATTGATCATTAAACAATATGCTAATCAGAATTTGAATAATTTCTATAAATAAAACATTATAGAGTACAAAGAGTATAGGAAAGTACCAATTTGTTGGCAGAGAAGTGTATTAGCTTGGGCTTTTCTGCAGGCCACTTATTGGCACATTGTGCTAATCAGAGGGAGTGTACAAATACTGTGCTTGATTTACTGAATCTTAAATTTTGTCAGAGAAGATTTTGTGCTTAGAATAATTAATCACTTGCAAGGAAATTTCTCTGAGTATGGTATGGGCTAAAATCTCAAGCTTTTGATTGAGACTTCTGTTTGTTTATTGATGAAGTGTATAAGCTGATAAAGATATATGATAAAGAGAATAAGTTTCTGTCCACTTTTTGGTGGAGCTAAAAGATTTACTACCTTTTGCCTTTGGAATATAATGGACTAAATTAGTTTGTGATCCCGTGCAATGCACGAGTTAAATCTATAATTGGTTTAGCAGTGTTTAAACTTGGTAATCCCATTCTACATGATATTTTTTTTTTTACTTTATTTTTTTTTCCCTTTAATTTGGTTTATCGGTCCAACTATCAGCATAGTTCATAAAAAAAATAAAAAAAATGTTGGGTTTTGATTGCAATATGATGCTCTAACTTCTTACTTCAAACTTTCTAGTTTTTTCTGGGGTGGTTGTAGGAACACACGCACTATTCACTGGCGAAGTTGGGATACCATCTCTAAACCAAGAGGCCTTGGAGGTCTTGGTATAAGGGATGCAGTTTCTTTTAATCAATCACTCCTTGCAAAACAGGCTTGGCGCATTCTTTCATGTGGCTCATCCCTTCTTGTCTCAACTATTGGGGCAAAATATAATTTTAATTGTTGTTCTTTCATGGAGTATTGTTTTTCTCGACCTGCTTATTCTACATGGGGGTGGCGCAGTATCTGTTGGGGTATTGATCTTTTGCG